>MU224591.1:1380746-1394625 GCA_018584345.1 Thuja plicata | reverse complement strand
GTTTATCCAACATAGCAATGTCACGTATGCTAAGGTTTGTCATATACATCATTATAGTTTATAAAAGGTGAAACATGTACCATTAAGATTGTTTATAGTAACGACTTATATTTTTTGTTGTAGATTGTTAGGTGAGTTTCTGTTACCACCATCAAATGTTCTCCCTCGCTCGTACCAAGAATTATGTGTCATTATGAAACATATTGGAATGGAGTATCAAGCAATAGATGCTTGTCTCGAAGATCATATTATTTATCATAAAGAACACAAAAATTCAACAAAATGCCCTGAATGCCATACGAGCAGATATCAACATGATCAAATGACAAAAAAGGTGTCTCGCAAGGTTTTACGTTACATCCTCATTATTCCATGTCTAAAATGATTATTCAAGTGCAATAGCTTTGCACAATTTATGGATTACTATGCACGTGGCAGGAGTCGAGATGACATTATTTGAATGCCTGTGGATGGTTCATCATTTATGGACATAAAGGAAAAGTGGCCACACTTTAAACAAGAACCTCAAAATCTCAAGCTTTCTCTGGCAGCAGACGGTGTCAATTCGTATGGAGAAATGAGATCTGTTTACTCGGTGTGGCCTATTTTTGTTATAAACAATAACCTTCCACCATGGATGTCAATAAAGAGGGAGCACATTATGTTGGCAATTTTTTTCCAGGTATTTTATTATTTTATAGTTATCTACATGTAATTATAAGTCTTGGAGTGAAATGGCCACAATAATTATCTGATGTTGTTAATTCAACTAGGTAAGTACCAAGTGAAAGATATGAATGTATATATTGCACCTCTTATCGATGAGTTGTTGGTGTTATGGAATGGTTTCACTATGTATGACATATCTAAACCAATTGTACAAAGTCAATTTCAATTCCATGCAATGCTTGTGTGTGTTGGAAACACTGAGAGGGGGGGTGAATCAGTGTTTAGCTATTTATTCAAATTTAGCAACTTAAACATAAATAAAATATACATCCAATGAAGCATAACAAAAGATCACATAACACTTGATATGATTACGGGGAAACCTTGATTAGAGGAAAACCCCAGTGGGATTTAGTACCCACAAATATTGTACTAGTATAATGAACCTGTTAAAGTTCCTTTGCCCTGTTAGAAGAAGTCTTTACAATGCGAGTACAATGACCTAGTTAAGGGTCTGACCCTGTTAGGAGTCTATTAAAAATAACCCTGTTAGGGGTGAGGAATCATTGTCCAAGAGCTCACTGCTCAAAGAGAAAGAAGGCTACAACCTCCTGAGAATAGATATACACTATATCCAAAGATGAACTGTTGTATATGACATAGATGTCTGATCAGTTCCAGTTATGCACATATGCTCTAAACCTCCTTAAGTTCTCTATCTCATACTAATATCTTCATACTTCTCTGCTATACATCTTCTCTAACTTATTCGATGACACTTCAAATGTATCTTTGCATTACATATATATATCTTTATGCCTGAATAGACGTGACTATAAACACAACCTTAGTTGGCCCAAAAACATAATACACAACACTTCCAAAAAAATTGGCTTAAGTTTTTTTACAATAATGTTTAATACATGTTTACAAACTTATTACAATAGGCACTTAGCCTTTACATAACAAAATATTACACGCTAATCAAAACAATGAAGTCGGCTTCATACTCTATAATTTGGACTGCTGGTGAACTTGTTCTTTCTGTAACTTGTCCGTACTGCCATTACATACAATACATGTATCGAGTAAGCATAGAAACATACCATATAGCTTAAGTCTGAATGCACATATCCTTAGGTGATTGTACACATGTGCGTTGATGCCCTGATCGACTGCAAGTCACTGATCTATTCTGTCTTCCGCACTTAGTCAATTTTCACCTCATAGTTAACTATCAAAAACTTCATATGACTTTGTTTCCATAATGACAACACAAAATAAGCCATATAATCCCTGAGAGTAAACTTTCCAAAAATCTCCCCCTTTGTCATTAATGGCAACAAAGGAATGTGGCCAAGTTACTCAAAATTGACTAACACCCAAAAACTGTATATCATTATACTTTATAATATATACTACACATATTCCTTGTATATTACTCCCCCTTTAACATTAATGAAAAAGGTGTCAAAATTTTAATATATACATACTCCATATATACTTTCTCCATATATACATCTGGATATACAACTTGAAGATTATTTATCTCCTACTACCAGAATGCCTTCATTGCATCAATTGTCTGGAGATGGGTGCATAGAGGATAAGTGAGCTTCTCCATTTTTATCAGGTCCATGTAGGGACCTTGATCATATGTGAAAATAGTGGCATCAATCTGTTTGATGTTCTCATCCAGAACTACTAAGGAGGGCGCAAGTGCATTTCCCAACTGAGTCTGTCGGGTTCTTATCTTATTGATCTCCATTTTGGCTTTTTCTATCTTGTCAAGCTGACCTTGATAGATACTATTGCAGATGTTCATGTCTTGCGTGGATGTCTCGACTGATTTCATAACACTTTCAACCAAGATATCTTCCTCCTCTATCTTCTTGATATGTTCAGAGGTCAATTTTACCCTATCCATGTAGTTGGCTATTACTTTTCTACCTTTAGCTACCAACTCTTTCAACATAGACTGACCAATCTTCAATGATTTTAACTCTAAGGAAAATTTCTTTACTAGTTCATTCAACCTTTCCTTTTTGTACTCATCTTCTGCAATTCTAGTAGCTGAGTCTACTAAGCTTGTAAAATGTGCTTTGAAGCTTGTTAGTATACTGTCTACATCATCAACTACCTGGATTTTTTCTACTTTCTTGTTAACATGTACAAGGTCATTCAAAATGTTTACTAATTCTAGGAAGAGAGGATTCCTCATAACCTATTTCTCTTTGGCCTTTTCCATGGCTAGGACACTGATCTTAATCAGGTCTTCTTCTCCCCAAGCATCCAAACTTGCTGAGTTAGGAGTTAAACTTGACAACAATGAAGTAGATGGTTGAATGGATGGTGTGAATATGGTATTCTGACTGGTTTCCATGCACTCACTTTTAACTGGGATCTCCATGACTGGTATCTCATTGTTTTTATTGTCTTCCTCTTTGTTCAAGTCTGTTGAATCTATAGAGGGAACTTTATCTTGTTGCAAAGATGTATCATTAGTGCATGTCGTTTATGTTTCTTCCAAGTTCACAAATGCTTTTTCAACTTTATCGATATCATTATTAGAAGTGGTCTTAGCTATCTTGATATCATCAATCACTATAGTATCCCCTGAATATTTTTCTGTATCAAAGGCTATTGAGACTGAGGGCACTGAAACCTATGGACTTGTCTTAGGTGCATTCAGAATTACTGGTTCTGCAACCTGTTTAGGAGGAACTGGAGTTGCCTTAGCTGTAGGCGTCGTTGATGGATACATATGTCTATCCAGAAATACCCTCTCAAATGCCTTATTATTCTCTTCACTGACCAAATCATACTCCTTGTTCATGATATGAAGTATTCTTGTTTTGGTTCTTAGGTGCGGTTTTACTAAATCCAACAAAATGACTTTCTCATCATGCGAGCACACCGGGAGAAGACTATCGAATGTTTCTTCTCTTATCCTCATATCCTCTTCAATTACTTGCCTCTTCAACATATCAATTATGTTCCATAACTTGTCTTGTATGACAGTCTTAAGTTCCAATACAGTCCTTTTGAACTTAATCATATGAGAGATGATCATAGAATGAATCTCTGATTTGTCTATCTCTTGATATTTGTCATGTATATTCTTGAGAGACACTAGTCTTCCTTCATTGATAATTCTATTCCTTAAGACATTAATACTAGTTCTGAAACCTACCTCAGGAGGAGCTTGAGTGTTCTTTACCTTGCTCCTTGTGGTTCTTGAGGATGGATGACTAGTGGGTGCTTGCTTCCTTCCTCTAGACTTCTTGCTAGGTACTGATGGTGGAGATGCATCTAGATCAATGGTGGTTGATGGCATAGATGTATCTTCATTTGATTTCTTCTTCTTCTTCTTGGGCATATCATCAATCTTTTCTATTTTTACTTCTGTGGAAGTCTTCTCAAGTTCCTTGGCTATCTTAGCTTCTCTAGCTCTGTCAAGATCCTCTTGTGTAACACCAAGAAATTTTAGGATATTTGAGGTAATCCTAGATGCCTTTCTTTTGTTCTCTGCACTGTATAGGATAGAATCAACTTGATTTGTCTTTTCTCTGTAAGTGCCCCATCTAGGTTCATTGGGATCCTTGGGTGCAGATAAGAGAACTTGTGCATAACCTTCCAAAACATGTTCTTCGACTTCATAACCAAGAGGGTGAATCCATTTCGTCCTAGGCTCAACTACCTCCATGCAAGTACAATCAGTCTCCCCCATGAAGCATATGGTGTCTTTGTACTTCTCAACTATTTTCTCAGGTATCCTAAACCTCTTCTGCATCTTGATTCTGAATGTCTTGATGTCTATGTCCATAGAATCCTTCACACTACTCTCTGATGTGGCTTTAAGTGAAATCTATGACAAAGTGGGTTTGCTTCTGTCTAGGTAGAGATTTACAACCTTTCCTACTATGTGGAAGTAGAGATATATGATCAGTGAACCAAACCTGAACATCTTGCTCTTGTCATGCTTGATAGCTCGGATGTTGTCAATAAATTGAGCGTGCAATATCTCACATAGGTTGTACTGAGTATTGTCTTTCACCATTTTTATTGCTGCTAAGACAGTGGTTGCAGATACACTATTTAGTTTGCTTGTGTGCTAGAATTTATAACCTAGTATCATGGTAACTAGCTTAATGTCATCTTCCTTGATGGGATCAACTGTCATACTGCGTCTATCACTCCTGGATAAGCATGCTTGCTCAACTTGTTTCTTAACATCTTTACCAGTTGGAAGAACTAGTCCAGTCTTTGGTAGTCCAGTCATCTCATGAATTAGATTAGCAGTTATGTAGACAGGAACCTCACCTATCTAGTATAGATCATCATGTATCCTGCTCAGTAGTATCTTCACCCATTCTAGCTCATAAAACTCATGCGCATTGGAATACTCAAAGATAGGGTTATCAATGAGATGCGCGTATTCATCCTTGAATGTATAATCTGGTTTCATCATAGAACCCATGAGAGATGCAATTTTGTTGTCTCCAACTATTTCCTTTTTGCAGTACGACTCCAAGCAGAGTCCTAGAGAATGCTCCTTCAACATCATCCAGTATGGACTTGAATGGATGCTTCTTGAAAAAAAATCTCTTCCTCTCAGCAATTTTGAATACAACAGGGGTTGCCATACTTACTTGCAAGTAGGTTAAGTAGGGTTTCACGATGATTCTGAAACAACGCGATTGCTAGGGTTCCGTTCCAAATGTAATCCATTTACAAACCAACTAAACTTCCAAGCTATAGTGCTTTGGTGCTCAATGCCTATCTACTTTCTGAATGCTTCAATCTCAAATGCAAAGTGAGGTTTTAAGGTCTTTTGCCAAGTTATATAAGGATCAATTGTATTTAATGCTCGTTGTCATAAAGCGGTTTACATAGAGAATTTCAAAATTTATTTTGAATGAAGTAAATGGTATGCGTGAATGCATACAACCTCAATTCTTGATTTCATGCATGAATCCATAGGCGCATACTCAGAGGTGAGTATACCAGCCATGCAGGGGTTCAGAGCTAGAATAGCTCCCCCTAAGACCATGAGGGTCAACTATTCGGAAGTAGAAGGTGCATCCACTAAGGATGCATCTACTACCTTGTTCTCTTCAATGTCCTTATTTACCTTTGTTAGCTCTTTTTCTTGCAAAATTGATTATAATGACAATAGATGCCAGACTCTCTTATACCCAAGTTAGATCCTCACAAGGAAAAGGGATAATTAACAAGGATAGGAAATCCTTCTAAAGTTTGGGCTCCACACACCCAGGTGGGTACACCTTTGACAGAATATCATCTTTCAGCAGTTTTAATAGTGGATTAAGGATTGGAGATCCTTCTTCTTTTTATGCCATTTAGGCCTAGGAAGGCTAACCTATTGATTCGCTCTCCAAGGAATCACAAAGATGAATTTTACTAAATACAATTAACTAGACTTGTACTTGAAATAACATGAGTATAAAGATTGATTGAATTTGAATTTGATGATAACAACCACTTATCAACATTTATGACCAGTGCCTAATCATGGGTGATAGAGTCAAAACAAAACATACTTATACTAAATATAATTAATGGAAATACAAATGAACCCTAGATAGAATGCCTTACAAATGATCCTCACACCCCTGTATCAAATCCCTGCATAAACCCTAATCCTCTGCAATCATCTACAAGATTTAAAAATTTTCTTGAAAGCAACTCATAGACAAGAACATGACTACCTTATAACTAGTATATTCAAAGTGCCTTACAAATTGAACACACAAGATTTAATATTAAATGAAAGAAGACATCAAAGATATCAAAATGGAGATTCCATTGTAGTTTATTAATATAGATTTGAATACCATTACATTCACAAAGACTCAGAACCAATAGTTAGACACAATTCAGTAATCTGCCTTGTAGTCTTATTTTTACCATCCTTATTACAATATTACAACTAGATACTTATAGGCAGCCACAGTCATCTTGGAATCCTTTTGGAAAATAAGGATGCAAAAAGCTACGAATGACTGGACTAGATGACAAAATACAATTTCAAGAAGAGACAAAACTTCAGGTGGAAGGGAATAACAAATTCTGCTATGAGCCAAGTAATCTTTTGTCCTGTGACCGCTTGGCTTCTTGAAATTGCTCCGAGGTGGCTGGGTCTTTGTTATCTGGATCTTGTCCTTTTGTTGATGTAGAGGCCCCAATATTTGATTTTTTCCAAATGCTCGACTTCTTTGGTGTCAGCTGTCCCCTTTATGTTTGTCATCTCATGTTACCGGGGTGACTATTCCATACTTTCTAACCCATGTAGTGAACACCTCATCACTTGGCCAACTAAAGCTGAGAACTTCATCTTTTCAGCTGTTGACCTCTTCCCAGTCACCGTTAGCCTTCTCAACTTCTACCTCCCAAGATTCAAAGAATGCCTTGGCTTTATTCAAAATATCTACCATCCAGTATTTGCCAATGTGACAATACTTTTTGTCCTGCTAGTCAGTGCTTCATTTAACTGCCTCAGCCATAGGGCTTCATTCTTTATGTTCCCATCTTCTTTGAACATATTGGGATACATATCATATCTATCCTTGGAAAATTCTCCTCTCAAAACTGTGACCCTCTTTATGGCCATGCTCTTCTTGATGTCTAAATTAACCATCAGTTTCAGACATTTATGGGTGCTTGTTAGGGTGATATCAATATTATTCTACTCTTTTGACAAGGATTAAAATGATTTAACATGGGCTACCTTCCCTTTCCATTTACTCATTATCAGATCCCACTGTCCCTTTTCATCCTCATATCTGTTGGTGATGCTTGCAATTTTTTTCCCAATAGGTAGAGGTTAGAGAGGTTGACCTCACTGGCACACCTTTTGAGGTTGGAGAATATTTGATCAAAAAAATTTTGCTTTACCAACTCATCAGCCTCTTTGTACACCGGGGAAACCTCAAGATCCCTTTTGCCCTCTTCTTCTAACCTTGTTCTTTCATCTATCAACCTATTTTTCTCATCCTCCAATTCCGCTCTTTTAGCATCAATGGCCTCTTAGTAGTAGGACTTAGAGGTGCAGAGGATGGGGGATATGTGATAAATGGACTAGAGGAGGAGTGCTGATGAGGTTCCTGAGTAATTAGTCCTTGGGGCACAAGTTGGATCTTCTATTTATCCTCCAACTCTACTATTCTGTTGTCTTTCATCAAGGATTTGAACTTCTCTTCATTATAAGCCTTGAGTACAAGCTCATATTTCTCATTTAGACTAACATAGGCCTCCTTTTCTTTCTCTAATACTTTCATGCTTAAATTGGCTACTTGTACAACAAGGTTAGCCACTTCATTTCCTGAGGTGTCAGCAACCCTCTTCACAATTAGACTGCCTATGTCTTCAGTCTCGTCATCTTCTCTTATTCTCCTTTTGTCTTTTTTCTTTAGTGACCAGATGGCTAGAGCTGCATGATCCTCACTAAATAGGGCACTAATTGATGTCCCAGCAGTAGTCATAGGTTTGTCTTGTTTGCTCACAGCATCAAAGACCACTGCATCCGCTAGGTCCCATTGTGGCAATATGGGAACTCCTTGCCTTTTGACCATCTATCTTCCCTCTTCAAGAGTAATTTTATCAAATTTTGATATCATTTCCTGCTTAAATTCTTTCTCTATATCCTCCTTGGCAGAGTTGGGTTGAGCCTCTAGCATCTTTTGGCATTTATTATGGTACTCATCAATATGGCACCTCCATAAGAATTGAATGAAAGCCCTAGTTTTGATGAAACTGTCATCAGACAAGAATTCATCACTGGCTTGTTTGGTCACAGGATCTAATTCCTTACCAGCAAATTCTGCCACTGTGAGGTTAGATGTTGTATGTCTAGGTGCCTCTGGCATCCCTTCTTGTAGTTCTTGAGTGGTAACAACCACTTCACCAGCATTCCTCATTTTGACCAATTGTTCAGCAATGGTCTGGTCATCATATTGCATGGGGGATTGGGAAGGAGAATACAGTTCACTCCCCTGTTCTTTTGTTTCCACCCTTTGCCTCTTGGGAGAGGGTACCTCTTGAACATAATTATCTATTGGCCTCTTTCCCTTATGCTAAAGGGACTTGTCAACTTTGGGAGCAATAGTGGTATATCCTCTTCTCTTATACCCTACATAGTTCCCTGGTGGAACTATTCTGCTCTATGGAAATTTATTCAAAATAGCAAGAGCCCTTTCTAGATCACTCTCAACTGCTCTCTTCCTCTTCTCATTTAGAGTTTGTATTATTCCCTCAAAAATATTCATTAGGGAATCAATTTTGTAAGACCATGGGAAAAAATCCTTTAACGAATCATAAGTCTTGTCAAAATTCTGGACAAAGTCCAAAGATTTCTTGTATGCTATCCTTTTTTCCTTCCTAACTTCTTGAACATCTAGGTCAAAAATGTTCCTAATGATATCCTCTGGATAATTGAATTGATGCTTCAACATTATACAATTAGTCCTTTTCCTGAACATACCCATGATAAAATCCTCATTATCTGCACATTTGGACACAGAAGTGGCTAAGTGATAAGGCTCAAAATATTTATGAAACTGTGTCCAACCACCTTTGGTTATGATAAAGTGATGGGCTTTGGTGAGAGTAGGAAAGATACTTCCTTTCATCTTTCCAGTCAAGGCTTCTTCCTGTAACCCACCTAATTGCCTTATAATCTCTGCCAGTCTAATCTTGAGTGGGACTCTGTAAGGTAGCACATAAGGGGTACCTATGAAACCATAATCCCTAATTACTGTGGAAAAAGGGTATAAGATTAAATCTCCTGAATTGTGAGAAATTTTTAACTCTGGAGCATATTCCATAGGTCTTAAAAGCCTCATCATTTCATTATGAACCCTAGAATTTTGGTTTCTCAGCAATGACTTAAGTCTGGCTACAAAAACTTTGTCAAAATACACATAGCTAGCAATCTTCATGTCCCATGATAAATCAACACTCCACATCTGGACAGGAAATTCTTTACCATCTTGGAAATTTTCCAATTCCATTTCTTCTTCAAAGAAGTCAGCACTGTTGAATAAGAACATATGCATCATGAGGGAATACCAACCCATTGGTTTCTGTATATTGCCATCTTGGATCCCTGACAAACCATCATGCATTTCCTGAGCAATATAAGATGCATAATCAAAAACCACTGACAAGTGGGGATGCAGAATCTGAACAACCATTAACATTATGTGGACAGGCATTGCCCCCTCTTCATCTATCCCCAAAACATTGCATAGAGCACTGTACATTTTTCTGGCTTTGCCATTGAAAAGATTCAACTTGAAGGGTTTCGGGGTTCTAGGCCCTAGCACTACCAAGTCCCCTATTGTGTTAACATACCCCTTTACTACCTCACCTCTATAAAAACCTCTTTGGTTGTTGTATATTTCCTTGAAGTACTCAAGATCAATATCATCCATATTTTGGGAGGTGTCAGTCAACTTGAAAATTCTTCTGATTTCATCTGCTGATACAGTCAATAGTATGTCTCCCCGGGTGTCCCTAACAACCCTAGCCACCTTATCATAAGTGTTCACGATCAAGATGAATAAATCAGTATCCATGAACACACTAGGAGCTATCAGTTTTCCCACATCTAATTCCCAAATATTATAGTCTGGGGTAGAGGCATTTCTCTGACTATAGGCCGTTCTGAACAGGGTGAGGCCATCAAAACTGGTCTTAGCATCCTTTGCCCATCTACCGGAATCATACAATCCTTCTCCGATATTAAAATGAGGATGTAATGGAACTATATTTTTTGCTTGTGTAGCATCCCCTGAGGATAGTGATAATTGTTGCAATGAGTCTTCCCTAACATTTCTCTTCTAGTAATCAACCTCTTCGGAGATTTCGACTCTAGGGGTCATTCTAAGATTTTTTTCCGTAATACTAGATTCAGATATTGAAACAAAGCACTGCAATTTTTCTGAGCTGCAAATTTCACCTTAATTTGGATGCTAATGAATCAATAAGCTTACCCATTCTGCACAGAAGTCACGTGAAGCTGGTTTTCTTTGCAATTTTGTCTTTGCTCAAATTGTTTTGGTGAATTATTGAGGCTGTAGTTGGCTTAATAAATTTTACGGCCTCAGTCAAATCAGTCTTTCGAATTGAATTCGACTAGAGATGTCACACATTCTGCAATTAATCTACAAGCTTCAATTTCATGGCTTAACGGCTCTCTGTAACTTGTTTTATCAACTTTGAATTTGAACCGTTGATTCTAAGCATCATCTTTCGCATCTGACGGCTATCTTATTTTCCCGGAAACAACAGTCGACTAAGGACATGTGTTGCCACCACTTAATCACTTACCTGTTAGATGTCGAGCACTTTTCCTTTAAGTGATTAAGCGAGCTGTCAGATATGGAACAACTTAACTGAAGTTTAAACTCTCATCAGTTTTGAATGCCCGGGCCCACCAACTGCCAGATGTCATCACCACTTAATCGCTTACTCGTTAGATGTTGAGCATCTTGAGTAGAAGCAATTAAGCCGACCGTCAGATCTTTTCAAGCTTTAACACCTTTTAACTCATCTGCAACTAGACCCACATTCTTCCTTGGACAGGTGTCACCTCCGCTTAATCGCTTACTCATTAGATTCTGTGCACTTTTCCTTTAAGCGATTAAGCGGGCCATTCAATTTTTTCAAACTTGTGCACTATTTAATAGAATGCCTTTACTACTGTCCGGCCCCACCAAGGACATGCATCGCCTCCACTTAATCGCTTAACTACTAGATGTCAAGCATGTTCTGATTAAGTGATTAAGCGCGCCGTCCGATCTTTTCATAGTCGCTCACATTTTAACTGAGGACTTTCTTAACATGTTCAGCCCCACCAAGGACACACGTCACCACCGCTTAATCGCTTACTCATTAGATTTCGAGCACTTTTCCTTTAAGCGATTAAGCGCACCGTCTGATCTTTTCTGACTTGCTCGATACATAAGGTAATGACGTGAAAGGGACTTTTCATGGTGAGACTTAGGAATTATTAAAGAGGTTAGGACGATATAATATTTTGGCAAAAAGTAACCCACTCAGCATGGACACATGACTTAATATAACTTAAGTGACCGAAAAGGTAACGTGAAAATAGAATCGGCCAAGGCAATTATGGTTTTTTAGTCATTTTTAACCATTTTCAATTAGGTTAAGGGTTTGAGGAACCTTTCAAATGCATAAGAACACTCTGAAACTTGATTTCAAAGCCCTAGACATTATCAATGACAAGAGACCCTAAGAAAATTATAGGGCACAACTTAAGTAGGAAATAGCACCAACAGCCTCAACCCATATTTTATCTGAGTTAGCTTTGGCTTCCACAAACTTGACTTCTCCTGATTCTTCAAACAAGGACTTCTTGGGATTCTCTTGTTCTTTTGTTCTTGATCTGCAAAACTTTGAGATGTGTCTAGCTTCTCCACATGAGTGACAGATGATAGGAGGTCTGGTGTTGTTATTCATCATGCTGCATTGTTTTGTTGTGTGTCCATTGTAGTTACATATATGACATGTAATGTTCTGCAAGTTTCTTTGAGGTTGATTTCTCTGATTGAATTGAGTTCGATTCCTTCGGTTCAATCGTGGTTGATTTCTTTGATTTTTTCTGCAATGAATAGCCCTATGAATAAATTTATTATAGGAGTAACAGTAACCATTGAAGGGTCTTACATTTTTACAATCTCTTTCCAAGTGTCCATTCTTGTTACAGGCATAGCAAGTATAGCTGACTGCCTCGTATTTACCTTCTGCTTTAGTCTCTTCATGATTTTTAGTTTTCTTTTCTTCTGAAGATCCTGTTAGAGCTTTCTTTCTTTGTTGTGATGAGTTGATCTCAATTTGAGCTAAACTGTATCCCATACCAGTGGTGTCACCTTTTAGCTTTTGTGCATAGAGCTGTGATTGAATCAGCTCAGAGCTTGTGTGTAGTTTATCAATCTTGTCTTTTTCTCCTGATAGTTCAGATTCAATTTTGTTCTTGATATTTTACAAATCCAAGATTCTCATATTGGCTTGCATGAGTTCTTCATCCAACTGTTTATTTTCTTTGTTCTTTTCTTCAATCGCTATTAAGCTATCAGTTAATTGATCATTCAATTCTTCTATCTTATCTTTCAGAGACTTGTTCTCTTCATTCAGTTTCAAATCATTGGTGGAGTAATATTTTAGTTCTTTCCTTAGTTTCTTGATAAGCATTTGTGAGCCATCAAATTTTAGTTTAAGATCTTCATTTTCTTTCTCAGATCTGTCTAGATCTTCAAGGGCTGCTTCAAGATTCTTTTTTAGATGTTTGACTTCTACTGAATCCATGATCTCCTCAAGTGGTTAGAATTTTCTCTCTGAGGACCAAGCTCTGATACCAATTGTTGGAAACACTGAGAGGGGGGGGGGGGGTGAATCAGTGTTTAGCTATTTATTCAAATTTAGCAACTTAAACATAAATAAAATATACATCCAATGAAGCATAACACAAGATCAGATAACACTTGATATGATTATGGGGAAGCCTTGATTAGAGGAAAACCCCGATGGGAATTAGTACCCATAAATATTGTACTAGTGTAATGAACCTATTAAAGTTCCTTTTCCCTGTTAGAAGCAGTCTTTACAATGCGAGTACAATGACCTAGTTAAGGGTCTGACCCTATTAGGATTCTTTTACAAATAACCCTATTAAAGGTGAGGACTCACTGTCCAAGAGCTCACTGCTCAAAGAGAAAGAAGGCTACAACCTACTGAGAATAGATATACACTATATCCAAAGATGAACTGTTGTATGTGACAGATGTCTGATCAGTTGTAATTATGTGCATATGCTCTAAACTTCTTTAAGTGATTTATCTCATACTGATATCTTCATACTTCTCTACTATATATCTTCTCTATCTTATTCGATGACACTTCAAATGTATCTTTGCATTACATATATATATATATCTTTATGCCTAAATAGATGCGACTATAAACACGGCCTTAGTCAGCCCAAAAACACAATACATAATGCTTCCAAACAAATTGGCTTAAGCATGTTTAAAATAGTGTTTAATACATGCTTACAAACTTATTACAATAGGCACTTAGCCTTTACATAACAAAAGATTACACGCTAATCAAAACAATGAAGTCGGCTTCATACTCTGTATTCTGGACTGCTGGTGAACTTGTT
>MU224591.1:1352132-1375370 GCA_018584345.1 Thuja plicata | reverse complement strand
CTTTACAGAATCAGTTGTGCTTAACATCATTGCTATTTTTATCTGTCAGATGGGGTGATGGTCCAGATGTGTTTAGTGCTTTGATGAATGAAATTTAATGCCACCTTATGGAACAAATCCTCCCTATTCTTCTATGTATCCATCTGGAGGAATTTATGGCCATCCATCAGTACCTCTTGTAAGTTCTAATACCTTGATTTTTGTCATTCTTGTCTTTTCAAATATTTAATACTTATAATTTGAAAGTATGCATCTATCTATGTGATTTTTCTTTTCAGGTAAGTCAATAATGAAGGAGATGGTCACTCCCTTTTGTTACCTAGAGTTTAGCATGTATTTTTGGCTATTTTTATTGTGGACGTATGGCCTATTTTACTAACCTAATTTTCTAACATTGTGGTCTTGATTGCAACTTTAGGGTGCACACACATTCACTCAATATGAAATCCCATCAAATGACAATCCTATAGATGTCGTAATGGTAATTACTGAAATATTGTAGGCA
This sequence comes from Thuja plicata, assembly GCA_018584345.1. Taxonomy (NCBI): domain Eukaryota; kingdom Viridiplantae; phylum Streptophyta; class Pinopsida; order Cupressales; family Cupressaceae; genus Thuja; species Thuja plicata. The sequence goes on along the minus strand of MU224591.1, from coordinate 1,374,865 downwards.
CTAATTATATGGAAAATGATCATAAGAATTTTTAGCACTCAGTTGTTAATGTTTTAATCTTTTAAGAAAAGTTTTGAACGAAAATTTGATATCTACTTTGAGTGGATAGAATTCATTTGCACAAAACACAGATGTAGAGCCAAAGTCCTTGGGAGGTAAAGGACGGAATTCAATGAAGAGGGTAAAAGGAAGTTTGGGAAAGCTTGAAATAGTTACAAGTAAAGGAGAGGGTGAAAAAGCAGCACCTGCTACTGCAAATGGTGCCTTCTCACAAAGGTAGATATTCAAGGCTGCTAAATTTGATAAACTTATTAAACTTTAATAATCAGTGGGAAGGTCTAGGATGCTACTTGGATAAATCAGTTTTTGTTCTAGGCAACTCCCATTTTCTAACCTTCTTATGTTTATAACTTATATGTTAATGATCTACATAGAACTGCCAATTTCAGTGGGGACAGTGGCAGTGAAGGTTCAAGTGAAGGTAGTGAGGAAGGCAATTCGCTAAATGTAAGAAAATTTGTTCTGTATTTCTTGTACAAAAATTTATGGATGTTGATCGCATTATTTTCTCTCTTTTTGGGTTACTTTAGCAAATACCCTTGTACTGTTATGTATTATTTTACAAAGATGTTTTATCTTTTTTGGATATGTCTCAGGGGTTGGAAACTGGGAGGAAAAGAATCTTTGAATCACTAACCATGAATGGTATGCTTATTTCAAAATTTTATTTGATTATTTCATTTTAGGCACTTGATGTATTTTCACGAATCCTACTTGTACTTATTAGACAGTCATAGTCTTCTAGCTTTTGGATGAACTAATTTGGTAATACCAATTGTTTTACATTTATTTCGCCAATCGCTAATGAAATTATCCCAAAAAAGTACATGAAATCATGGTTCCAAAATAAGTAAAACCACAATTACTGAAAATAGTGACACTAGGATCACTAAACTCTAAAGCGACACTAAAAAAATACATGTGACGTCGAACCATCAGAAACTGCCGACGGCTCGACGTCACATGTATAGCAAATTCATCACATGTCTGTCGTAATTGTGACACTAAAACTGCAACACCTAGGTGTCGTAATAGCGACAAATAAAATGTAACAAAAGCATGATAAACATTATAGCCAGCTTGTATTGCGACACCTAGACGTCACTTTTTTCAGACATGCAATGAATTTGCTATACATGCGACGTCGAGCCATCAGAAATTGTTGATGGCTTGACATCGCATGTATAGAAAATTCGTCACACGTCTGAAAAAAGTAATAGCTAAGATGCGATGCCTACGTGTCGTAATAGCGACAGATAAAATGCGACGTCGACGTGTCGTAATATCAATAGGTAAAATATGTAATGAAAGCATGGTAACCATCATAGCCAGCTCATATTATCATGGTTAGTACCATCACAATAATGACAGATAGTTCAGCCGTCATTGTTTTCGACACCAAAACTGCAACACCGGTCTCTATCGCTTGGCCAACGGGACAGTGTCAGAAAAGTGACACATAGCCGTCAAAAAATGGTCCCAAATGTTGTAGTGTTTGACATAATCATTTTCCTCAATGTTAGTATTTTTTATGTTTGGATAATGGAAAGGGTGTGTACTGAGAGGGGAGGACTGAATCAGTACCCTTAAAAAAAAATTAATCAATTCTTTCTAACCACTCTTTTGTATTAACCGACTAAGTAGATTGCATACATAAAACATATAGTATCACTATTAAAATGTAAATGCATGTAAAATAAACAATACACATACATGAAATTAAGTAATCATGACACTAATATTTTAGTATCACAGAAAACCCCTGTTAGAAGAAAAAAATTGCAGTGGGGATGAGACCCAAAAAATTTCACTACTGCAGCAATAAAGAAGCCTATTAAAGCTTACAAAGAGTGATCACTTATGATGATCTTAACCTGTTAGGAGTAACAATGAGATAAATTAGATCTACCTTGTGTGAGGATTTAGCAACACAAAGAATGTGTGCACTCGGTTAAGACATTTACAATAAGATGGTTAAGTCTACTCTGTTATGAGATTTTGGGGTCTATTATAATTGTTAGAGAGTAATAGAAATTTTGATCTGAAACATATACAATCTTAATATTTCTCATACAGATCCATTAAGTGCATACAAAACTTATCACCCCAATGTGAATGATAATACCTTTTTCTCTGTTATGCTCGATAACCTTGCCTTAGTTTTGAAAACTGATATCTGCAATATAGTCTCTGTCCTTAAAATCCCTTGTCCGATCTTTGATGTCTGTAGTATGGAAGCTACTTGATCATTGATTGATCAAAATACATTACAAAATTACATCTATACATTTATATATCAAATGATATGACCTAATTAGGGCTTAAAAATTACATCCCTACGCTAAGATCAACGGTGTACAAAATTTACTTTGATCATCTACACATAGGAGACATAAAAAATTAATGTTGTATATCCATAATTAATGTCCTCCTTGATCGTGTAAACCATTATCTAGGTCGGCTAAAAATTTGTTACATAGAATAATGTGCCATATCTAACTTTTATGTGGCCTCTGTTCCACTTGATTAATGTTGTCTCTCGGTGCTCGATGTAGACTATGTGGTGCAGGAGAACCTAAGTGGGCTAGTTGATACAATATAACCTAGAGCTTCTTCTATGTTTTTTCTTGTAGTGGTTCTAGACAAATCACTAGGTGAATAAAGGGACCAAGATTCCTAGTGTGTAGAGTGTTAAGTAGGAGGATGTGTCTTGTTAGGTCCTTAGAGACCTTTGTGTCCATTTGGGTCCAATAGGGTGTATTTGGTATTTTGTTTCCAAATGAGTCAAATAAGGGACTGGAGGTCCTATTTTATGTTAGTTCATCCTAATCAGGGGTTTTGGCAAGTTTGGACAAGGTTAGACCAAGTTTGGATACCATAGCTAAAAGTTGCAAAAAGTTGTCAATGTTGTCATTGACAACATTAACAACTTTTATGACAAGAATGCGACTTTGAAGGAATTAGTTCCTTAACTATCTGAAATTAGTTTCTTAGTGCTTGGTTCAATTATTTAAGACCATCCTTGAGTTGTTGGAAGGGTTAGCAAGTTGGAGCAACTTTGTGTAGGAACTGTGTGATGCATTAACAATGATTGTTTGTGTGTTTTGAAGTGATCGGATGGTTTAATGGATTCAAATTAATTCTGTAAGATTTGTTTAGTGTAATGTAGGTTGTTTCAAGACTTCTTGTGGTGTTAGTTTGTTTGATTCAATATTTTTATTTGCTTGTACAAAATCTTTTAAGTTTGGTCCAGTCGCTGGTTTGATTTGAGAATTGTCTGCAAATGGGGTCATAACTCCATTTTCCGTTGTGGAACTTTCATGGGATCTTGGATTATGGTGTTTGACTCCATGTACATTATGTATAGTGAAGGAGGGGCCTTGGAAGTGATGGCAGACATTTTTAAGGTGATTCCCTAGGCAAGCCAGTGAGGCATGGCTAGGGATCACCAGTAGTTGCAGAGCCATGTTGGTGGATTGAAAGCATTCATGGCTTCAATAAAATCTTGGAGAGGAGTAGGATCATGTGTTATGAGGCCCAAAAGTGAGAAGGAAGATTTTTTGAAGTTGTTTTTATGGAAAGAATGGAGTTACTATCAGACTAGTTTTGAAACCCTCAAAACCCTTATTTTTAGCCTTTATTATAGGCAGAACTGTACGGATAGATTGGGAGTCCTGAACCTAGAAAATATCTATTATTGTGGAAAAGGGTATCTAGATCCTAAACTTGTTTGGACACTTTTTAAGACATTTTGTGAGTTATTGCAGGAAAGGTGACTAAGTAGGGATAATTTTTTGTAGCCCTATTTGGGAAGCAATTGTGGAGTTTCTTAGAACTCGATTAGGGTTCTGATGCAAAGTGTGCTTTCAAGTGATGGAAAGGGTCCTATGAACATCTTGGAAACCCTAATCCTTTTTTTGGATTGAGCATTGACCAATTTGGATCAGTTGGAGCATTTTAGGCAAATGAGGCAAGAAAGACCATTTGAGGTCTAGAAGGAAGTTTGGAAGTGTTTTGTTCTACATAATGGTGTCCACTAGTTAAATGGATTAGGATTTTGTGATAAGAATCCTAAGGAGCCTAGGGATAGTGAAAGAACCCTATTAGGTCAATAGAGTGACCCAGGAGACCCTAGAGGAGGTCTAGGAAGAAGCAAGACTAGTGCTACATCAGAGCAAGTTGAGAAACTTGGGAAGATTGGTATATGTCAGAAGTGGAATCTAGTGGTTCTACAAAGATGGTGACAAATGCAGAACTAGCCAAGGACATGGAAGAGAAAAAGGAGAAAAATATACTCCTTGAAGGTACCTTGGAAGCAATGAGGTTGAAGATGGAAGAGGAAGACTTCATCCCCGAACCAGACCTAGTGGTAGGGGTAAGAAAAAGATTGAAGAGGAAGACTTCATCCCCGAACCAGACCTAGTGTTGAATGAGGAACCTTTCTTGAAAGCCATAAAATAATTAAGTGGCAAGGCTTTGGAAGGGATACCCTTGTTTGGAGGAAAGATGGAGATTGAGACAGTCATGGACTGGATTGAAGCAATGGAGAATCACTATGAGTGTGAGGGTATATCTAAAGCCCAAAAGATCAAAGTGGCCAAGTCTAGACTCAGAGGGTCATCTTTGACTTGGTGTAAATACCTTCAGGATGAGAGGGTAAGCATGGGAAAGCAACCGATAGAAAATAAGAATGTCATGGTAACTAAGTTAAAAGAGAATTATCTTCCGGAGGATTATGAGATCCAACTTCATAGGAAGAGACAAAACTTGAAACATAAATACCTAGATATGGCCTCGTATACTAAGGAATTCCAAAGATTGTGTCTAAGGTCTAAATTGTAGGAAGAAGAGTCAATCAAATTGGCTAGATACTTGGATGGATTGAAGTGGAACATCCAAGAGGATATTAGCCTATGGAAACCTACTACAATTCAAAAGTGTCATCGTTTGGCTATAAGAGTGGAAGAAAAGAATACAAAGAAAGGGGATTCTAGCTTCAAGCATAAAAATAACAATAGAGGCAGAGGGAGAGACCAAAGGGGTCAAAGAGGAGGCTACCAAGGTAGGGGTAGTGAACAAACGTCACAAGGAGAGAATAAATTTATAGAGCAATAACTAAAATTCATTCAAGAGGGGGCTATAACAGAGGCAAAGGTAATCATGGTGGTCCTAAAAGAGGAAGAGGAGGTAGGAGTAGTTCTTACTTTGCAACCATGAAGTGTTATTATTGTGGACAATTAGGCCATCCAACCTATAGATGTCCAGACAAATATTTTGTAGAAAATAGTGACAAGAGGATAGAATTTACCCATGAGGATACTACAAGTGTCAAAGCTCCTAAAATAGACCATCTAGATTCAGAGATGGGTGATAATTTGATGTTCAAAAGAGTGTTGATAAGGTAACCAATCAAGGATGAGCCCAAGCATAGGAGAGATCTATTTAGAATAAGATGCAAGATCTTAGGCAAAGTTTGCAAAGTGATAGTGGACTCTGGTTCAACTGACAATATCATTTTAGAAGAGGCAATGGTGAAACTTAAGCTAGCCAAGATACCCCATGTCAATCCCTATAAGGTGAAATGGCTCAATAAAGGTTAGAGTGTACTGGTTAATGAGAAAACATGGGTAGAGTTCTCAATAGAAAGGTATAAGGACAGATTGCTTTGTGACATCCTACAAATGGATGCTTTCCATTTACTACTTGGGAGGCCTTAGAAATTTGATAATGGGGTAGTATATGATGGGAAGGAGAATTCCATCACCTTCAAGAAGGTAGGAAAGAATTTCAAAATTTAGTCTTTATTAGAGGATGAAGAGCCACAAGCTAAAAATCCTAAAGTTATGCTATGCAGTGGTAAGGAGTTTGTAAAGAACATCAAGAATGATGAGGGGGAAGGTTATACCATTGTGCTAAGACCTAAGGAGGAAGAAAAAACAATGAAGGAGCCATTACCAACAGAGGTGCAAGAATTGCTTGAGAAGTACAAGGACATTGTGAGTGATGGTACTCCTGCAACCCTACCACCTAAGAGGGTTATAAGTCATCAAATAGAATTTGTGCCAAGGGCATCCTTTCCCAACAAAGAAACATACAAGCTGACTCTAGATCAGAACTTGGAGGTAGCTAGACAAGTGCAAGAGCTCTTGGATAAAGGCTTGATCAAGAAGAGTATTAGCCCTTGTGCAATCTCGGTTGTTTTGGCATCCAAGAAGGGGGGAAATGGAGATTATGCATAGACTCAAGGGCTATAAAAAAATCACAATAAGGTATAGGTTCCCTATACCTAGGATAGAGGATCTTATGGATTGCCTAGGAGGGGAAATGTACTTTACAAAGTTGGATTTGAAGAGTGGTTATCACAAAATCAGGGTGAAGGAGGGTGATGAATGGAAAATGGCCTTCAACACCACTGATGGATTATATGAATGGCTTGTTATGTCATTTGGCCTCTCTAATGCTTTGAGCACATTCATAAGGCTCATGAATGAGGTGCTCAAGGACTTCACAGGGAAGTTTGTGGTGGTATATCTTGATGATATACTGATATTTAGCAAGACAAGAGAGGAGCATATCAGACATGTAGAGATAGTATTGAAAAGGTTGCATGAGGAGAAATTGGCTATTAACCTTGAGAAGTGTGATTTCTTCAAACAAGAACTAGTCTACTTGGGCTTTGTAGTGTCCAAGGGGTCTTTGAAGACGGACAAAGACAAAGTTACTGCTATCCTAAACTGGCCTCCACCTACCACAGCCATTGAGGTAAGGAGTTTTCATGGCCTTGCCTAATTTTATAGGAAATTTATTAGAAATTTTAGTGGGATATGTGCACCATTGATGGATACCATAAAGGGTGGGGTCAAAACTAAGTTCAAATGGACTGTAGAAGCAGGGAAAGCCTTTGAGTTGTTGAAGAAACAAGTGGCTACCCAACCAGTCCTACAATTACCAAGATTTGAGAAGTTATTTACCATTGAATGTGATGCTAGTGGAATGGCAGTAGGAGGTGTATTCAATCAAGAGGGTAGACCAATTGCATTCTTTAGTGAGAAATTGAATGAGGCTAAGAAGAAATACTCTTCTTATGATTTGGAACTATATGCTCTAGTTCAATCTTTGAGAAAGTGGAGGCATTATCTATTGCCTATGGAATTTGTGGTATTTACTAAAAATAAGGCCCTTAGTTACATCAACACACAAGAGAAGTTAGGAAATAGGAATTTGAAGTGGATGGAGTACTTGCAGGCATTCACTTTTACTATAAAGCACAAGAAGGGTCAACTTAATAAGGTGACAGATGCCTTAAGCAGGAGATTGTTGACAGTGCAAGAAGTCCATTTGAATAGCATTGGCATTGATAGTTTCAGAGATCTCTACAAAGTAGATGAGGATTTTGGTGAGGCCTATAAGGTATGTGTTGATTTTGAAAATCATTTTCATAGAAATTTCTCTGATTTTACCTTAAAAAATGGGTTGTTGTTCAAGGGAAAACAATTGTGTGTACCTAAAGGGTCAATGGGGATGAACCTCATACAAGAGAAACATAATGGTTCTCTAAGTGGTGATTTTGGTAAGGAAAAAACCTTGGAACTAGTCCAAAGGTTCTACTATTGGCCAAAGTTGGTGAAAGATGTCACCAAATATGTGGAGCAGTGTGTTGTTTGCATGAAGCAAAAAGGAGGAATGAGTAATGTAGGATTGTATCATCCTCTACCAGTCCCTAATAGGCTATGGGAGTGTGTGAGTATGGATTTTATTGTGGGCTTACCCAAAACTAAACAGGGGTATGATAGAATTTATGTAGTTGTTGATAGATTTAGTAAAATGGGGAATTTCATCCCATGTAAAACTACTAATGATGCTATTTACATTGCCTATTTGTTTTTTAAATAGATTGTAAGGATTCATGGTTTTCCTTTGAGTATAGTCTCTGATAGGGATGTGAAATTTATGAGCCATTTTTGGTGGACATTGTGGACAAGATTGGGAACTAACCTATATTTTGGTTAAACTTACCACCCTCAGACTGATTGCCAAAATGAGGTGGTAAATAGGGTGTTGGGTAACCTTTTGAGGTGCCTAACTAAGGAGTATGGGTAGACTTGGGATGTGGTCATTCCCCAAGCATAATATGCTTACAATGACAGTAAGAATAGGATGACAGGAAAGAGCCCATTTGAAGTGGTTTATGGGATGCACCCAAGGGGTGTTTATGAGCTCAAGGATTTTGGAGGAATGGAGTATGGAAGTGGCCATGCAGAGGACTTCACCCATACCATGAAACAGATTCAAGACCAAGTCAAGAAGTAGATCCAAGACAGTCAGCATAAGTTGAAAGCCAAAGTTGATGAGAAGAGGAAGGATGTTCAGTTTGAAGTGGGTGACTATGTCATGGTTCACTGGAAAAAATCAAGGCTACAAAAGAGTGTCCCTACCAAGCTTCAAATGAAAAGGGTGGGACCTTGCAAAATCTTGGCCAAATATGGGACTAATGCCTATAAAGTGGACTTACCATCAGACTTGAGCATATCTCCAGTGTTTAATGTTCAAGAATTAATCTAGTTCAGAGGAAAGGTGGATGAGATCAATTCAAACAGTCACAGGGTCAGTGATGATGTGGAGGTTGTTGTCTTACCTCCAAAGTTTCAGATGGTAGCTGACAAAGTTCTGGACTCCAAAGTTAACAAGACTACTAGACATAAAGTCTACATACAACATTTGATTCAGTGGAAGGATAGACCAGAGTCAGAAGCTTTGTGGATTGCAAAGGTAGATTTCAAGAAGGTGGGCATCTCAAAGGATCTACTGTCTACAGGAGTGACATAGATTTTCCTTTTGAGGGAGTATGGTGCAGGAGCACCTAGGTGGGCTAGTTGATACAATATAACCTAGGCTTCTTCTATGTTTTGGATTGTAGTGGTTCTATCAGACCACTAGGTGAATAAAGGGACCAAGAGTCCTAGTGTGTAGTGTTAAGTAGGAGGATGTGTCTTGTTAGGTCCTTAGAGACCTTTGTGTCCATTTGGGTCCAATAGGGTGTATTTGGTATTTTGTTCCCAAATGAATCAAACAAGGGACTAGAGGTCCTATTTGATGTTATTTCATCCTAATTAGGGGTTTGGGAAATTTTGGACAAGGTTGGACCAAGTTTGGATACCATAGCTAAAAGTTGCAAAAAGTTGTCAATGTTGTCATTGACAACATTGACAACTTTTATGACAAGAATGCAACTTCAAAGGAATTAGTTCCTTAACTATCTAAAATCAGTTTCTTAGTGCTTGGGTCAATTATTTAAGACCATCCTCGAGTTGTTGGAAGGGTCGGCAAGTTGGAGTAACTTTGTGTACGGACTGTGTGATACAATAACAGTGATTGTTTGTGTGTTTTGAAGTGATCGGATGGTTTAATGGATTGAAATTACTTATGTAAGCTTTGTTTAGTGTAATTTAGGTTATTTCAATACTTCTTATGGTGTTAGTTTGTTTTATTAAATATTTTTAGTTGCTTGTACAAAATCTTTTAAGTTTGGTCCAGTCGCTGGTTTGATTTGAGCATTGTCTGCAAATGAGGTCATAACTCCATTTTCCACCGTGGCACTTGCACAGGCTCTTGGATTATGGTGGTTGACTCCATGTACATTGTGTACAGTGAAGGAGGGGCCCTGGAAGTGATGGAAACCATTTTTAAGGTGATGCATTATGAGGAGAGGAGTAGGGTGGTGCATTATGAGGCCCCAAAGTGAGTGGGAATATTTTTTGAAGTTGTTTTGATAGAAAGAATGGAGTTAATATCAGTCTGGTATTGAAACCCTCAAAACCCTAGTTTTTAGCCTTGATTATAGGTAGAGCTGTACGGGCAACTTGGGAGTCCTAGACCTAGAAAATCTCTAGTATCGTGGAAAAGGGTATCTGGATCCTAAACTTGTTTGGATATTTGTTAAGACATTTTCTGAGTTATTGCAGGAAAGGTGACTAAGTAGGGCTAATTGCTTGTAGCCCTATTTGGGAAGCAATTGTGGAGTTTCTTCGAACAAGATTAGGGTTCTGATGCAAAGTGTGCTTGCAGGTGATGGAAAGGGTCCTATTAACATCTTAGAAACCCTAATCCTCTTGGTGGATCAAGAATTGACCAATCTGGATCAGTTGGAGAATTTTAGTCAAATGAGGCAAGAAAGACCATTTGAGGTCTAGAAGGAAGTTTGGAAGTGTTTTGATCTACATAATGGTGTCCACTAGTTGAATGGATTACGATTTTGTGATAAGAATCCTAAGGAGCGTAGGGATAGTGAAAGAACCCTAGTAGGTCAATAGAGTGACCTAGGAGACCCTAGAGGAGGTCTAGGAAGAAGCAAGAGTAGTGCTACATCACTATGTATCTTGGTTATACTATTTCTCGGTTATGTTGTGTAGCTCAGTGTTGTCTACTGCTTGGCATAGTCTATCAGCTCGGGTACCACTGTACTCAGTTAACTCTAGGTGTGATCAGTGATATTGGTTAACTCTGTACTTCAGTGAATATACCAACTGTCATGTTTGACTCTGTTACCATCTTTCCATTATGTCTGCATGATAACTAATGACAACTTCAATGTGCAATTGGAGTAACATTCTCCCCCTTTGGTATTAGTATCAAAAAATTATTATTGTACATAGTACTATACATAATATACATGATGACTCCCCCTTTGTACATGCTCTCTCCCTTTGTATATACATGGTATATGTATATCAATCCATCCTGATTGTAGTATCTCCCTTAACTATACATATATTTCCCCCTTTTTTGAAAAAAATAACAAAAGGAGTATAACTTGCAATTTGTCAAAAATGGTAGGAGGGGTGTTCTTAAGAGTTCCCAGTAGCTTCTCTCATTCCTCCTTTAAATGCTCAAGGGTTAGTAGTTGTAAATTGATCTGAGTATGCATATCATATATGTTGTGTTATGACCTACATACCCGTCCCTACATTTTGTAGGCAAAAATTTGGGTCCCCCTTTTTTTTTGCTTTTGCTCCTGCCTTGCTTTCTTTTTTCTTTGTTTTCCCTCTGGGATTTTCTTCTGTGAGGTTTGTTTTTCTTTCTTCTTTTATCTTCTTGTGTCTCCGAGACCTGGTCCCAAAGTTTGTTCTTCCCAGAGCCGGATTTTGGACTTTGGGATTCTCCACTACTATGTCTTCTCTCACAAGAAGGCATAATTGCATGGAATCCCCGGGCCCGGAGTCCGGAGGTCTATCTATTCTAGAGTTTGCAGAAAAGAATGCAACCTATTTTTCCCCTAGCGGTATAAATAGAAGTTACCTGTCATTTTCATAGTTACCGTAATTAAAATACTTGGTGCACTCAGAGCGAATTAAGGCGAATTAAACAGTTTTTGCTCCCGTGCTTATTGGTTGATTACCAGTGGTTTGCACTACTCGCTCGCGGTAATTCTCAAGGCTATCTTGTTGCAGGGCACTTCCTATGCTCACCTTCTTCATTTTTTCTATGTTTTTAGGTAGGCTCTCGGCCCTCATCTTTCTGTTCTTTCCAGTTTCTTGGTTTTTGTTCTGTTGTGTTTGTTTTCATTTTGGCTTTTTCATTCTAGGGTGGTTTCCCATGCGTTCCATGATGTAGGTTGCTTTGTACATTGTGTGAATTTTTGTAAGTTGTGTATATATGCCTCGGCCCTTGGCCCTCTATATCCTACTATAGTTTTGGTGTATATCCTTCTGGTATCGCTTTTAGCTCACCACGCCTTTTTTCATGTTTTCCTAAATTTGTGAGCTTGCTCGCACGGCCAAATACCACCTGGTTTGGACTCGGCTCCTTGCTGGTTTCAACCATGGTATTTTTCTCTCTCTTCCACCATGGTAGTCTTAATGGAAAATTTATTTCCCCATGCGCGCATTCATGTCCAGCCAAGTGGCTTCTGCTTCACGCGTGTTTTGACAGTTATCGGCGTTATTGCCATAACTCCTATTTACTGCATGGCCATGTGACATCCAAGTCAACCTACTACGGCCCATATTCTGGCCATGTCACCCAATGGTTATTTTTCTAGACTCTGGGTCCTATGTCCTCATTCGGCCCCTATCCCACTTCTGTCATACGTGCTGAAATCCTTGGGGGCCTGGATAGTGGTCAAATTCTCAAGTCTCCATCATATGCACATCTTTTCTAGATTATGACGTGAACTAAATTTTCAGGTGAATGCGCGATGCGGTGGTAAGATCTATGGATCCTAGAGTAATGTTTTGTCTCGTATAAATTTTGATGGTCATCTTTCTTTGCAAGTTGCCAACATCACACTCACCATGTCTGAAGCATCCGCATCCTCTCCACCTGGGAGTCCAGATCTCCCCACTGCGGCAATCACCAGGGAAGACATTAGGACTAAGATCAAGAGGGCCCTAGAAAATATTCCCCTAACCATGAAGTACTTAAAGGAAAACACTATCACGAGATCAAATATTGATTCCAAGGTTTAGTTGATTACTGACACCAGCGTAAGAATGTGGGCAGAAATGCAGGCCCTAGTGAAAATGATGTATATCCAACGAACGGTCGGGGACCCATTGGCCATCAATATTAGCAATTCTGGGATTCTAAAGGCTACTTGCTTCCCCTACTTTGTGCAAGCCCCACATCTTATTATTACTCTGGCTACGCTTTACAGTTCATCTGTCTGGGTCATCATGCTCGTTGCCTCGGTCTTGACCAGGTATCCAACCCCCATGGTGTCTTTGGATGCCGCAACTTTTTAGGCCGGTCTAGGAAGTCCCCAATTCAATGAGGTAGTCATCATCACCCGGTCCGTGGCTTTGCAGGAATTTATGGATTTGGAACATATGGCCCAACAGTATCTGAATAACAACTGGCTAAAGACGCCAAAGAAATACTCCAAAAGGATGAAGCTGGAGATCCCTCAATCAGAATTCAAGGAAAGCATATAGATGGGGATCATAAAATTGTGTAGGATCTTTGGACAACCCCATGCCCAGGAATTCTCAGCGTGGATGTACTACTTCTTGCTGGGCATCTCCTCCGGAGAGCAGTATTTTGATTGGGCCACCATTATCTCAAATCATGTGGACTCCCAGTTCCTCCAAGTCACCTGGACCTCTAAATTTTACAGGACATCCTATGTTCTTTGGGCTCTAGCACAACAATGCCCCATCACAAATGGGCTACTCACAAAAGGTGTACTCGAGGTCAGCCCAGGCAAAAAGGCTCTCTGGGATTATTTCCCACAAATCCAATGGGAGGCTAGTTTCCTCAGTTTCTGCCGAGTAAATGATGCCTTTATTTACTAAAATCTTCTCACACCTATCTGGGATGTTGGGTAATACCTCTCTAAAGAGGCAATGGCTTTAGTTAGAATTTATGGCCACTATTACATTTAGTTCCAGCAACACACCTATATTTGGGAGACCGGCTTCTCTGGGAAACCCTATTTGTTACTCAAGCATTGTGGGAACAAAATAATTCTTCGAACACTGCCAGAAGATCTTGGAGTTGCACACCCTCTTCATGGTGAAGAAGGTAACAAATGTTCCATTCCAAATCACCTGTGGGAACTGTTCTTATATTCTGGCCACAGCTAAGGAGGCGAAAAATGAGCTTAAAAGTCTAGGCTTAACAAATTTTTATTTGACACGGAAGAACTTTAATCCGCTAGGAAAAATAGCAATGACACTTCCCCGGGTATCAGAGCCCCATGCATTTCACATGGAAGATTTTTGCGAAGATTGCCAGGATGACTTTTAAGTCTCGAGCTTGCACTTTGTCTGGATGATAATGGGAATGATGGAGAGGCTGAAGCTTCAAAAGTTCCCGGATGACTTATCGGACACTGGGTCCACTGTGGACCCATAATACAAAGAAAGGGGAGTGGACAAAATGGCTCTCCCTCCAGTAGACTAGAATACCCAGGAAGCTCCAAAAATTGAGGATCTTACCCATCACGTGGTCGAATGAAGCCATGCGTATTTTAAGAAGGCATGCCCAAGGAGCACACATAAAGTTGGCCCATTTGTGCGGGGCTCAACTTCTGGGGCTGGAAGCTCCTCATAAGGGGAGGATAGAGGAAAAGGGATAATGGGGACTGTCACAAACCCCATCTGCGACCCCCATAATAGAGAAAATGCAAAATATGATGGCACTCTTCCAGTAAATGAAAGATAAGTTAATCACACAGTTGGCCACCCCAGTAGTATGACTGAGCCCGTTCGCCCTCCCTCTTCCCCTTCATTGGCAGCATTGATGGTCTAAGCAACAGGGACCAGAGTGGAAGAGGAGCGGGAAGCTATGATGGATGCAAGGCCCCCTTTGATAACTAAGAGAAAGAAGAAGAAGACTAACCCTCAGCCAAAGGCGGAGATATAACTTGGGATGCCAAGCATCCAAGAAATACAAATTGCTTCTTTTGACTCCCTGGATCTAGACACAAGACCCAAAGATATCCCAGATAACTCCCCTCCATGTGACGAATTTGATGATTTATTTGGGACTGATGAATTTTGGAACTTGCAGGGAGATATCGGGAGGGCAGTTGAAGAGATAGCTGCCCAAGAGGAAACAACACCCCCTCTTGAAAGGAACATCCCAGAGAAGGAAGTTTCCCAAGATCAGGAAGCTCGGGAAGAAGAAGAAAAAGAACAAGAATGGGTAGATATCTCTAACATCCCAGAGATACAGATTGCAGGAACTATGGAGGGCAGGCAAACACAGGATGAGAAAATGACATTGGTTGGGGAAACTGGACCCATGGGACTAACCGTGATCCCAAATGCCATGTTCCAAATGCCACCTCCAAGAGTAACATTTGGGGAGGTAATTACAACAGCCCAAACATTGAATCTTGGCCCGATACCTCCACCACCTCTAGAGAATGCACCAATTGAAGAAGACATTCTAGCAAAGGAGGCTAATGAAGAACAATAGCAGGGTGAGGAAAAAAACCTCGGAGAAACAGATGTTGATCCTAACATTGCTAAGGATATAGACACTGGGGAAAAAGACACAAGTGTCACCGGGGTAAATATTGTTGATGGGCCTGAAGATATAAGGAAGGAATCAGAAATGACTCAGAATATCGGGGAAACCCAACAAAACCCTGGAGGGGAACTATAGGAATAAACTTTGGCTGCAAAGCCACCCTACCACCACAATGGTTGGTGGAGTCCCAGAAGAGGAAGGTCCTAGTAAAACCCAAGGCCCATCTCTCCTTAGCGAAGATGATGGCACAAAAGCAGAATCCTCCCAAAGCCAAGAAATCTCAGACAGCCCATACTCTTCGGACTAGGCCGGATGGAGATACAGTTGCGGTAATCGTGACACCTTCCCCGGATGCAGATGAAGCAATGGCTAAGGCCGATGAATACTCCATCATCAAAATATCCCTTGGGAAGAGAGGGAAATAGGGAAAAACTTGACATGTTCAACGAAGCGGCCAAGGCAGTGGAGGCTCGCTATGAAAAGGAGGCCCAAAAATTCAGCACAGAAAAATAAAAGAATGCAAACCTCATGGGGCTACTTATAGTGCTTGCACAGCCTATTACTATCAATCCCCAAGATGTCTCCACATTGGGGCACCACTCCCTCAGGGTGATATAGATTCACTATGGGAAATGAAGAGAAAATCCCAGGCAGTCAATGAATGGGTTACCGAGCAGGTGGGAAATGTCTGGCATTTCTGAGTATCCACACTCCCGGACTTATATGTGGCCAACAATATCCTACGTCAGGTAGAAAATATTATTTCCATTGGGGAGGGAGACATTGAAAATTATGAAGCATGAAAGGCTGAGGTGGAAGAATTCATCAGCATTGGAGAAGAAGTTGTCTCCGAGGCCAGAATTTTTGGAGAGGAGCCTTTTGACTTTGTCCGGACCCAACACTCTAGGCTTGACCTCACATTGGGGGTAATCAAGAAACTGGTAGGAACCTTGCGTGACAAAGCTTAAGAAGTTTAATATTCTTCTAATTTGTACAATTAATTCATCTCGAAGGTCTCCGGAGCTGATCCCTTTAGCACTGAAACATGCACTTTGGAGGAATATGTCGTGAGAAAGTTTGACGAGCTAATGGAGTTTTGGTATGGATCCTCGGATGGGATAGATGTAGCAAAAATGACACAGATAACTTGCATGGTGCTCCTAGGTCATGACACAACAAATATGGCTACAAAATTCAACGCAAATGTTCCAGAGCTGAGCGAACAGGTAGATGTGGCCAAGTACCGTCGGGCCGGCCTTAAGGACATCAACGAATGCAGGATCACCTAGCTCCTGCAGACCTTAAATGATACTAAGGAAAAATAAAATTCTTCAGGTTCTGGAGATGATTATCAGGAGATGTATTTTGTATTTATTCATTCTTTGGGAGTGTAAGCCTTTGGATCCCTAAGTTTTAGATCCCACAATTTTGTATTCTTTTAGCGACTAGTGTCTCGGTTCCCGGAGCTGACGAATCACTATCAAATAGTTAATGAAAGTGTCAGAAAACAAGTAACTGCAAAAATACATGTCAGATCAGAGGATGGTTTTGATAGGTGGTCTTCCCAAGGCACCACTCCAAAATAACACTTGGTACATCGGAGATAGGGAGCCACTTTCCCATTAATGAGGCATGTAGCCTCAATCCCCAGGGGATCAGATTTCTTCTACTTTCTCTTCCGCTCTCTTCTCGAGGCCAATTCTTCCACTCCACCTTTCTTGTCTCATTCTTCTGACATGTCAGACCTTTTCTGTCTCGAGGTCTTTGTAGCATGGTGCAAGTAGTACCAGCCACCAGAAATTGTATTATATTGTTTAAAGGGTAAAGTAAGTTAGGTTAAGATTAGGGCAAACTTGTGTATAGATAATAACTCCAACCTCATTCCAAGGGTTGGCAAAATTGATGATTTTATAGTCCATAGCTATAGCATTTTGATTTTTGGAGTTACAGAGCTCAATGCTCATTAGTTGTTAGAGATTCACAGTAGTTAGATGCTCCCTAGGAGCCACCATTATTGTGTGCACCAGTGCTTGCTATAAATGTGTTAATGAAGAAGGAAGGGTTCTATCAATGATGTTGTTAGCATTTTGATCTCCAGATTAATGATCTTTTGTGATGTATGTTCTTTATGTCCCTTGATCTAATATTTTAAGTAGATTAATGACCTTCTTTTCCCTTGCTATTGATTAAATATAAGCTGATGGTTCTGTATTTCTTTAGTATTTAGTGTAGTATGTTAGAGAATGGTTGATGTCTTGAATGTTTAGCATAACTATAGGTAGATGGAATACTTCTAACCCTAATCTATCTTTTGAAGTTTATTTGTTGAAATTAATGCATGCTTTCAGGAAACCTAACTCAATAAAATCCCTAGAGAAGATGAGCCAAGATAACCAGCTATCCCCCCAACAAAATAGTCACACTCCCAACTAAGCTCCCACACCGTCGAGACCCGAATCTCACGTTCTTGAAGGCTCGGGGAATCTCATTTCCCCAAAAAACCTTGACAGGTGAAGTTGGCCAGTACCCTGGTACCCGGTGACAACTTACATTTGTTGGTAGACCCGGTCACAAAGACTCATCAACAGAAACTAGCGCTAGAAGGAGGGCATGAGCTCGCCCCCTTCTGAGGATTTAGACTTCACACCGCCTGAGGGTTCCCCAAGCCATAGCTTTAGGAATCAAACCTTCAGTGGGATTGAGTCATTTTCACTTGCGAGATTTGAAAGAATCCTTAGATCAACCCCCAACCCAGGAAGGTTTGTTGAACTCGAGCCTCCCGCTTGAAAGAAAAGGGCCCCGAAAGCCAAGACCGCTACCATCATCTGGGGATCTAACACATCCTAGAACACCCAACCCTCCTAGACTATCCTAGGGAGTAACTTTCAATCTATTCAAAACCCAATGCCCCTGATGGCTGCGTATTTTGGAAACACTGGTCCCCGATGCGACAGTTCACGTGTGCTACTCACGATCTTCCTCCACACCCGGAGAAGAACTGTCCCTGATATGAGTATCTGGGCTCCTGAACTGTAGAAGAGCATCTGTAGGCATACAAAGATGCCATGAACCAACAGTGGATCTAGAATGAAGATGTTGTGACCTAGATGTTCCCTCTGTCCTTGGGACAGAATGAGTTGAACTCATACCTCAACTTTCTCACCAACTCAATCAACAGTTGGCAAGAGATGGAGGACACCTTCTTGGTGGCCTTCATCATACATGTAGACCTAGCATGGTCCCACAGCCAATTCATCTCCATTAGGAAGGAACCGAATAAACCCCTCCCAACATTCAACCACCGGTTCCAACGCGCCTTGAAGCGGTGCACGGGTCCCTTCATCCCATCCACTGATGTAACCATCCAGACATACCTAAACATGATGGACCCTTTTATCTCTACTCTCCTTTGGATAACTACCACCCCAGGTGACCGAGATACTTTGGCGAAGGTTTATAACATAGCCTTGGAATTGTCCCGTGGTTTGAACAACGCCCCAGGCGGGATTGGGAAGAATTTACCCTATATATTGTTACCTAGAAAAACTTCCTACACTGGGGGATATAACCCCAATCAGGCAACGGGTGCCCCTGCGATGGCCATGTCCCCACCACCACTAATAGAATAGCAGGCTTAGTACGTATATCCATCCCAAGTTTAGAAAACACCAGGTCTGGAATCCTTTCCCTGGAACTAGCCACCACAAATGCAATAACCACAGACACAACCTTCCGAAGTGCCTTTCATTCAGTCGTCTATAGCTAGAGGATTTCTGCCCTCAACTCTGGTGAATGCTGCCACTTTCCCAGGGAACTAGCAACAACAACCACTACATTATGATGTGAATACCCAGCTGACTGTCGAGGTCGAAGCTCTCTCGCGATTATTTTCCTCACTGACTGTGGACATGGGACAGCTGAAGGCAGGATCCTCTACACCCCACAACTCCAATTCCCAGCAGGGGAACATCTTCTCCAGCCAATGAAATACCAATGTCGGAGGAAGGAATTGCAACAACAGGCCTCGGCCCAACCAGCAGCAATGGAACAACAATGCTAATGTCAGAGGTCCTCCTCCAAACAAAAACACCAATCAGGGTAGTGTTGAACCTAGCCATTCTGCATAATTTGCAGACTTCTACCCGATGACTAACTGGTGTAGATTGCATGACACCAGCTCTCATTCCAAGGTGAACTGTGCCACCCTGGAGAAGGTCATCCTGATCTCCTAGTCAAATAGGCAATAATATACTGATCCACCGCCCCTGAAAACATTTTCACAGGAGCCCACTTATAGTGCCTTTACCTATAAGACCGTCTTCTTTGTGACAGACAAGGGAGATGAAGAAGAGCCCAATCTGCAAGGGTTCTTTGATGAATTTGTTCTCAGAGTCAGGCTGGTAAAGGACCGGTTTATACACATGTACTTCCCAAAGACACTCCTCCCATGGACAAAATGACTAAGAGATTTGTCCCTCCAAAAGGCCATGGCTCTAACCAAGCTAAGGACCTGGCTGAGGGATGCCACCAATTCCCAAGAGGAAGGTTTGACATCACGAAGGTGTTAGAATGAACTACCACTTCCATGACCTTGATGGAGGTTTTTCTAAACTGTCCTGAGTAGAAAAAGTCTCTTCTAAAGCTCTTGGAAAACTCGAAAGCCGTCAGTCGCCCACCCAAGACTGTCACTTTTGATGATGCCAACGCGACTATCTTTTGAGGAAATACTGAGGATCCTCCCTTCCTACTTGGGCTAAACATACAAGGAAAGAATACACACAATTCCCTGGTAGATTCCAAGGCATTGGGAAACATCATGCCTTTATCCATATGCCAAAAGCTCGGATTCCGCCCTCCCCCATTTAATGGTGCAGTAATCTAGTTGGATAAAACTACTGTAAAAATGGTGGGTGAGCTAAAGAACGTCTGGATTCATCTCATCCAAGACCCCAGAATAGTCAGTGTGATTGACATCCAAGTGGTGGACATCCCGGAGACTTATGGGATGCTACTAAGTCGCAATTGGTCTAAGTCCCTTATTGGGTATTTCTCCATCAACTTGTCCCACTTGTCACTCCCCTCGGAAGGAGAATCCAACCATATCTGGGTAGAAAGTGAACCCCAGATGAAACAAACCCTCACCAAAGTTGGGAGGGTAAATGAAGTCCTCTTCTCTGAGACTTCCCCCGAGGTATACTGACCCCTAGAAATTTTGACATTTGATTTCACTCCAGAGAAGATCCCATAGTTTCCCAAAGAATCTGGGACCTGGACGAAAAACTAAGCGGTGAGGTTGATTCACAAGGGGGCACAACGACTCCTGCTGCACTCTTTTCTGGAACCTGGTGTCGGGTACATTATCAGAAACATTCAGAATTAGAGTGTGAGCCTTGCCAATCTATTGCTACCTGACACATCGATATCTCCTAGGAAGAGAAACATAAAGTAAGCATGTCTAGGGCCAGTAAGTCCCTTAGCAGCACCCCCATGGTGTCGTTGGTTCAGGCATCTCAACCGTAGATCTCCCTGAGGGAAAACCTCACCCATGTGTCATCAAAGCTGAAGGAAACTCCTCCTAGAGATAATCCAAAGACCACTCCATCTTCCCGACCCCAGAAAACACACGATGAGGTATGGACCCTTAAGTTTGACGGGTCCTGATCAAAACAAGGCTATGGAGCCAGAGTGGAATCGATCAGCCTGTGGGGAAAATCTTTCCTCATGTCTTATAGGCCGCATTTCAACTACACGAATAACATCACGGAGTATGAGGCCCTTGTCCTTGGACTCCTATTTTCACTAAGGAAAGGAATCACTCACCTCTGGTCCTTGGGTGATTCAGAGTTGATTGTTAAGAAAGTCCTGATTCAATACACCTGTCACGACAAAAGGCTGGCCACATACCACAACCGGGCATGGAGCCTCATCAAATATTTTGATACCTTTGGCATTGAACTTATTCCCCAGAGACAGAATTATGTCCTGGATGCCCTCGCTATTTCTGCCAGTACACTACAACCAATGGCTAGATCCCGGCTCTGGAAATTCTCTGTTAAGATGGTCCCCACCCCATCCATTCCAGACAATGTCACCCATTCTCAGGTTTTTGAAGATGATCAAGATATCCTGGCCTTTATGGCCAATGTTGGTGTCTTTGATGACCAGATAGTGGAGGAGAGAGATCACGATGATACTGGGCAGGGTGATGAAGACGACGGGATCATGGACCTACCAACCAACACCATCCCTAAGGGGATGGTTGCACTTGAACAAATCTTTGACTCGGACCCTCGGGGCCGGGAAAAGGTATCATCCTCCTCTAAGAGAGGTAAATTTGAGAAAGTCAACATCGGCCTGCCCGGTGAAGAGAAAATGATACACATTGGTACCTCCTACTCCCTAGAGGAGAAGGAGAAGATTCTTGTAGTTCTCTGAGAATACATTGATGTAATCGTGTTGGGGTATGAGGATTTGAAAACCTATGATACATCCATTATGACTCATACTGTCATGCCCAAAAATTCGCGCCCAAAAATGCAACAACTTTTTTTTTTAAGTAGAATTAAAGTCAAGAGGGTCTAATGGGAATCATGACTAAGTGTCAACCTCCCTTAGCCCAAGGTCATCCTCTGAAGTTAAAGATGCACAAGGTGTCATTTAATTACAGATTTTCCCTAGCGTTAAATTTAGGCTAACATTCAAAGACTATGCAAGGTGACGTTATATGAATTTGCGTGTCATCCCCTTAATTTATTAATAGAGTTTGATGATGTGGAGAGAGAGAGAGAGAGAGAGAGAGAGAGAGACTCCCTATACTCAGTTTCTAGGGACGTTCAGAAAATCTGGTATGTTGATAGCTTAAAGATTCTGTGTTTAAAAATAACCCCCTAGGGCAAGGCACTTTCGTAATATTATTTTTATGATGACCAGTATACTGGCCACATAAAAATAACATTATAAGTCCCTAAGTTTAATTTTTAAAATCTTCAATTAAATTTTCCCTTTTAATATATCTTAATTAATTTATTTAATTATCGTTTAACTATTGACTGGTTAGATTTGATTTCGAAGAAATTCTTCTAACTTAAATGTTAATGCTAGGTAAACCGGTTAAAAGATTAAAAATAACAATTTACTATCAAAACTATAATCATTCAATAGGTCCATTAATAATTTACTTTGTTAAACCTCACTAGTAATTAATTTCATTAAATAATTTGTCGCAATTCCATCCCGTAAATTCACTACGAGTTATTATTTTATTGTTATAGAGAAATTAAATTAATTCATTACATTTCCCCCTTTTTGACATATATTTTCATGATTTATTCATTTTCCTAATTCATCCTTTCAACCATAAAAATTACATATATATTCAATAACTTAATTAAGTTACCTAATAATAAACGAAATAAGGAAATGTAAACTCCCCATTAAAAGAAACTAAAAGACTAAGAGAAAATAAAATATAATAACTTAAAAGAAAAATTTTCCCCTTCATTTTATCCCTTTCAATTTGAAATCCTAACCCTAATTTGAAATTAGGGTTACGGTCCAAATTGGAGATGACAAAAAAAAACACACTACTTTGCCTCCACTCTTTCTTTTCTTTCCTCCCTCAAACCCTAAAAGTTTCTTTTTTTATTTTTATTGCAGGTTTTCTCAACAATGGAGGATAGGGTGGATCCATATGATATATA
>MU224591.1:1316918-1342178 GCA_018584345.1 Thuja plicata | reverse complement strand
TATATATATATATATATATATATACATGAATAAATGGAATATACACTGCTGTTATTAATTTATATATATTTTTTTTGGCATAACTAAATGCAGAAAGTATATATAGATGTAAGACTAAAAATCATTTATATGTGTGTGTGTGTGTATTGTTTTTCCTACTAAATATTTTGAAACATAACAGCAATAGAAAATTACAGACATAAACATGATGGATCTAGATTTAGCATGTGTTCCTATATAAGCACATTTCCTTCAATTTAACTATGTTGAAATACATAAGAATGAAATGGAAGGTCAGAAATATTTTAAAGACAAAGTTTTATCTAACTTTCAAATTTTCTATTTTAAGATAAAAGAACATTCATTTAAGGCAAAGCAGATTTTAGATATATGTATAAATATTTCAAATGGAACATTATGTCTTATGAATTTAAGTACTTAAGAAGAAAAGCATAAAAATTTATACTAGAAGGCCATATACAAACTTCTAATTTTTTTATTATAGAAAGTTAAAATAGTATTAAGCTAAGAATTTCAAATATATTTTTAAGAAGCTATCTAAAATTCATTTTTGTTACATTCTCAATAATGTAGCTCTCATACATATTGGACTCCTACCAAGAAGGTGCAATGAAAATTTCAGCCTTAAAGGTTTATTACAATATCTTATTTTTTCTAGACACATGACTAACATATGCCTCATGGCCTTTACAAAAATCATGATGTGATGTACATAAACTAATATATTTTCTTTTCTTCCATGATCACTCTAAACTTCAATATAACTCCAATCTTCACAAATCTGCAAACAAGAACAAAACAAGGGAAAAACTAAAAATCATGGGCTGCTCTCCACCCAACCTAGGCCTCTTATGAGGCCACCCCCGAGCTTCGGAAACCAAACAAAGGTGGGTGAAATTCATGCAACAAACAACAACAATAAGAATATGAAGATATTACATTAAACTCCCATTCTCATAGGCTTTCACAATGGATCACTCAAAGATCCTACATGGGGTGAAGTGGACCAAGTACCCAAGGGAAAAGGCCATATCCAAAAACTTAAAAATCTCATCCTTCAGATGGTTGTCCAAATACTTTCTTTCACATTTTCAACTAAAACACATCATACTCTTATGACCCCCAAATGAAACAACAATAAGGTAGGCTTCATGGAGCCCATACTCCGTGCTTTTTCCCTCTTCTCCTTGAGGAGAGACTCTACACCAAGGGCTGTCAAAACTCCTCCACCCACAAGGCTACTCTTCCCTCCCAAGGGTGAGTGAGCCTTGATACTCCAATTAACAACACATACAAAGAAAACAAAATGAAAAGCATTGCAACAACATCGAGCATAACAATAACAATAAGATTCATGACTCCAATAAGTCCATAAACACAAACAACATCCATTTAGCAAGAGCACATAAGATAACAAGAGAGAGTTGCACAAAGTCCACCAACCTAGAATCCAAGCTTAAGGCAAGATAGTTGTAGAAGAGCTCCCTTTTTAACCAATTCCCTCCTTCCAAGATCACCAAGTCTAGCTATGTCTCTAAGTTAGAGAGTGGGTGTTCAAACTCTCCAACATGGAGAGTTCCCACTAAAAAGCCACTAGAAAGCTCATGGGGAGAAGGTAAGTCCTCTAATTGGTCCCTCTTCCCTAACCTCTAACACCTTACCAAAAATTGATCTAAAAAAGGAAACTTCTAAAATGTGAATTATGTCTTAGCACAACTGTGAAAGGGTGGTCTATCCAAGGTCAAGCCTCACAAGAGTTGATTTCCGTCCATCTTGAAAACCAACTTTTTGGAAGGGTCACATGGTCAACTAAAGGCTATACTAGGGTTAAAATGGCCCTTAACTATTGGTATAACAAGTGGGCTACCTAAAAATGACCCCAACACACCCCTAGACACTTCATAACCCCTCCAAAAGTCCACTTTAAGAGTAATTTCGAAATCTCAATGAGATGACCACACTCCCATCTCCCAAACCAAGGTATGCATATGGGGATTCACTAATGTACTAATCTAGGTAGGTGGACAACCATTCCCAAGTTGACATGTCATGGCCTTAAGTACAAAACACAAGTGTCAAATGACACACAATACATTTACACATAACTATGCCATGTCATATCCACTTAGGCAAAACTCACAAAGAATTAAGAAATAAATTTAAGGATTACACTTCCACAATCAACCAAATACATTTACGAATAAAATTACTTAACAACGAGGCATTGTCTTTCATTAGACGCAACCTTGGCTCAAACTGATTTCACATACCCCTTTGTTTGGTTCCCTGGATAAAGTACCATGGTTTCTTACCTGCATACTCAATTCAAATATCAGTAGTCCGAGGAGATAAATATACATCATAAAGAAATAAGCAGTATTCAAAATTTAAGGAAATCGTCAACATACTAAGTTTATTACTAAAGATCACAAGAATACATCAATTTCCTTTTAATCATTTAACATAAGGTAAGATTCACATTGCAAGAAATCAAAATTAAATATCTATTTCTAATAATTCCCAAAATTCATCAATTACCCATAACATAATCATAATGTATTACCAAATCAATTGTCTCAGAATAAGTGTCCATAATAGAAAACATAATATAGTCCATAAAGTGCATCATAAAGCATCATGTGTCCACACATCCAAAATGATCAATCCATGACATAAAGCATAAAATCCATAATGTCCATAGTGCATCAAAAGTAAAGTATCATATGCTAAATCTATCATAAGCAGAAAAATTGGAAAGCTACGATGGGGTTCGGGGTGAGGCCTCACATCATCCCACTCAAGCCTGATGCTAAGCCTTTCCGGCAAAAGTAACGACCGGTCAACCCACTAATCGAGCCTCTGATTCATCACGAGGTTCAAAAACTATTTTAAGCTTGAATCGTCTTTCGAATCCAGCATACTACGTAGGTTGCCAACCTTGTCCCTCTACGGAAGAAAAATGGTGAGATTTGCCTTTCCGTGGATTTATGAAATTTAAATAAATCTTTCAAGAAAGATAATCACCCTCTCCCCTCGTTGGATGAGTTATTGAAAATTATGAACGGATCAAAAATGATGTCCTTCTTGGATGGGTACTCTGGGTATAACCAAGTCATGGTTAAATATGAAGATAGAGATAAAACAACGTTCACCACCAAGTGGGGAATGTTTGCCTATCGGAGAATACCCTTTGGCCTGATCAATGCAGGGGCCACATTTTAGAAGGCTATGTAAATTGTGTGTGAAGGCCTCTTAAACCAATGCATAATCATCTATATGGATGATTTGACCATCTTTTCTCGGGACAGGCATGATCATTCCGCCCACCTCGCCCAAATTTGCGAGAGATGTCGCCAGTATGGAATATCCCTCAACCATAAGAAATGTATATTCAAGGTCACTAAGGGGAAACTGCTTGGGCATATTGTCTCCAAGAAGGGTATATCCATTGACCCTAAGAAAGTTGAAGCACTGTTGAATCTAAAGATGCCCGGTAGGAAGAAGGAAATGAGATCTTTCTTTGGGAAGATCAATTTTGTTTGGTGGTTCATCACCGAATTCACCAAGATCGTAAAGCCACTCAATGAAATGATGAAGAAAGATACTAAGATTGAGTGGATCCCTGAGGCAAAGTGAGCGTTCGCCCAGATTAAACAAATGATAGCGGAGGCCCAGGTCTTGGCTAGTCTGGACTATTCCCTTCCCTTTTACATATATTCCTTTGCTTCACCGCATTCTACCAATAGTTTTGACCCAGAAGATTGAAGGTGAAGAAAGCCTGATTTCTTTCATGAGCTCCCCCTTTAAGAATGTTGAATTCCGGTATTCACCTTTGTAAAAATAGGCCTTTTTTCTCATCCGCACCGTGAAGAAATTTTGACATTATATCCTCCGGAGCAAAGTGCATGCTATCATCCCAGACCATGCAGTAAAATCCCTGTTGATGCAGAGTGAACTGGGTGAAAGATGTGGGAAATGGATGGCCATCCTCCAGGAGTATGATTTATAAATGCAACCCATGAAGATAGTCTAAGGCCAGGAACTATGTAGAAGGATGGCATAAGCAACTCGTGAGATTGAATGCAAAACTTATACCGTGGAGTCCATCACTCAAGACCCATGGTATACCGACCTGGTATACTTATTGTTAAATAATAGATGCCCAGAGGTGCTACCCCCAAATAAACGTCGCACCCTACAGCTGAAAAGCACACACTTCATGATAAAAAAAAAACATGCTTTTCTCTAGGAATTATGTAGGGGTGTACCTCTGGTGCATAGACAGGGTTCAAGCTGTAAAGATAATTAAATAATTCCATAGGCAGTTCAGAATTGGGCATGGCTCAGCTCCCGCCACTGCCCACCAGATCCTCTAGGCTGGGTATTATTGGCCCTATATTTTTAAAGATGTTTACACTCACATCAGGAGATGCCACACTTTCCAGACCATGACATATCATGAGCGGAACCCTGCTATGCCTTTGTAGTTGGTCTTCGAAGCTAGACCTTTTTCCCAATGGAAATTTGACTTTATCAGGGAAATCAACCCCAACTCATCTTCCAACCACTGATAAATCTTGATTGTAACCAATTATTGCACCCGATGGTCTGAAGCGATCCCTTGCAAAAACAACACGGCAGATGTAGTCATAAAATTCCTGGAAGAAAATATCGTCACACGATTTGGAATGCTCTTTGCTATAGTATGTGACAATGGTCAAGAATTTTCTTCGGCATAATTACTTTAATGGACTTATGACAGAAGGATCACTCTGAATTTCTCCAGCAACTATTACCCTCAGGGGAACGGTGTTGCTGAATTGACCAACAAAAATTTACTTGAGGTGATCAAACATCTATTAGAATAGAATCCCTAGGACTGGCACCAAAAGCTTAGATTTTCTCTCTGGATAGATCGTATCTGAATAAAAGAAGCCTTGGGAACATTCCCATTCCATCTGGTTTATGGCCGGAATCTAGTATTTCCCATTAACTTACAGATCCCGGTGTTGCAGTTCATGCAGGAATTCGACAACCGGGATAACGTCGTGGAGGTCCGACTTCTAAACCTGGTGAGAATGGAAGAACAAAGAGATGCAACCCTCAAACACTTTTCGTGTCACCAAGCAGTATTAAAATGATGGTTTGACCGAAGAGCCCAGTATAAGGCCTTTCAGATTTTGGACTTAGTCCTTTTGTGGGACAAGGCTCGGGAAAAGAAAGGAAAGCACACCAAATTATAATAGCTCTGGCTTGGACCATACTTGATATCTGAGATCTATGGGGAAAATACTTATCACCTTAGTACCATGACCAGAGAAGTCATTCCATTTCCCGTTAATGGATAGTTTCTCAAGCATTATTTTGAATGAGGTGAGTTTGTCCAGAGTTGTATTTTATGTAAAGTCCTGCTTGTAAATATCTTTCCCGATGCTCTGTTTGGGGTGCCTTGCCTTGTAAATAGTTTTATTGGATGTCCTCCGGGACCGCCCCTTCTCCTTTTCATTTTTATTTTGGCCTCCATTCTTTCTTTTCCAGGTTCCAAGTGTTTTTTCCACCCTTTTTGTAGACCGGTATGCTTTGCATAACATCTAGTCTCTAGAATGATACCTTCTGCATTATGGTGAACTTGGAATCTATTGTTAGCATGGTGGAATTGGTCCACACTCTAGAGTTATTTTTTAAGTTTGATAACAGGATATGAGTAATATTCATTGGATTCATCTCCTGAAAGTCTAAAAATTAGTTAGATCAAAATCAAAAGGAACAAGTAATCGGACACACTGAGAATAGATCAGTCACACTAGTTTGTTGGCCCAAGTCTGAAAAACATTTAAATTCTTTCCGGGTCTGGAGTTTTCTTCGCTATTTGGCAATTTCGGTATCCAGGGGAAATGAGAAGATTTGATGACTTTGGTTTGATATGTTTAGTGCCTCTTCTCTACTTCTCCCAGAGGTCATCGGCTTGATTTCCTTTCAAAGCACACACTTCACAACTGATGAAAGACCAAGGATTAAATCATGTATGGGCTAGATTTTCTCAGATGCTTCGTACCTTGCAAGAAGAATGCTCCTAGTAAAGATTTATTCCAATTTTGCTAACCAAAGATTCTAAAGTTCTCAAATGCGCTAAGGCATTCATCCTAGATAGTCGCCATTTGATATGCCCTGCATACCCGTCCCTACATTTTGTAGGCAAAATGTTGGGTCGCCCTTTTTTCTCTTTTGCTCCTACCTTGCTTTCTTTTTTCTTTGTTTTCCCTCTGGGATTTTCTTCCGCAAGGTTTGTTTTTATTTTTTCTTATGTCTTCTTATGTCTCCGGGACCCGGTCCCAGAGTTTTTTTTTCCCAGAGCCAGATTCTAGACTCTGGGATTCTCCGCCACTATGTCTTCTCTTGCAAGAAGGCATAATTACATGGAATCCCTGGGCCTGGAGTCCGAAGGTCTATCCGTTCCAGAGTTTTTAGAAAAGAACGCAACCTATTTTTACCCTAGCAGTATAAATAGAAGTTACCTGTCATTTTCACAATTACCGCGATTAAAATACTTGGTGCACTCGGAGTAAATTAAGGTGAATTAAGGTGAATTAAACAACTTTTGCTCCCGTTCTTAGTGGTTGATTACCAGTGGTTTTCACTACTTACTCATGGTAATTCTCAAGGCTAACTTGTTGCAGGGCGCTTCCCATGCTCACCTTCTCTGTTGCTTCTGCGTTTTCACGTAGGCTCTCGGCCCTCGTCTTTCTGTTCTTTCCAGTTTCTTGGTTTTTGTTCTACTATACTTGTTTTTGTTTTGGCTTTTTCATTATTTTGTCTTGTTTTGGTTTTGTTTGTGTCTCACCACGCCTCGTGGCGCTGGTCTTTCTGTCACCTCCCGTTGGTGGGTTGGCACTGGCAGAGGGTTGTTCGCCCTCTATGCAATTGTAATCTAGGGTAGTTTCCCGTGTGTTCCGTGATGTAGGTTGCTTTGTATATTGTGTGAATTTTTGTAAGTTGTGTATATATGCCTTGGCCCTCGGCCCTCTATATTCTACTATAGTTTTGGTGTATATCCTTTCGGTATCGCATTGAGATCACCATGCCTTTGTCTATGTTTTCCTAAATTTATGAGCTCACCCGCACGGAAAAATACCACCTTGTTTGGACTCGGCTCCTTGCTGGTTTTAACCATGGTGGTTTTTTACTCTTCCACCGCGACAGTCTTAATGGTGAATTTATTTCCCCATGCATGCATTCAAGTCTAGCCAAGTGGCTTCTGCTTCACGCGCATCCGGACAGTTGTCGGTGTTATCGCCATAACTCCTATTTACTGCATGGCCATGTGACGTCCATGCCACCCTAGTATGGCCCATCTTCTAGCCATGTCACCCAATAGTTAGTTTTTTAAGCTCTGGGTCCTATGTCCTCATTTAGCCCCTATCCCACTTCCGTCATACGTGTTGAAATCCCCGGGGGCTCGGATAGTGGTCAAATTCTCAACTCTCCATCATATGCACATCTTTTCTAGATTTTGACATGAACTAACTTTTCAGGTGAATGCGCGATGCAGTGGTAAGATCTCTGTATCCCAGAGTAATGTTTTGTCTCGTATAAATTTTTATGGTCATCTTGCTTTGCAGGTTGCCAACACCACACTCACCATGTCAGAAGCATCCGCATCCTCTCCACCTGGGAGTCCAGATCTCCCCACCATGGCAGTCACCAGGGTAGCCCTCAGGACTAAGATTGAGAGGGCCCTGGAAAAGCTTCCCCTAACCATGAAGTACTTAAAGGAAAACACTATCACGAGATCAAAGATTGATTCCAAGGTTCAGTTGATTACTGATAGTAGCGTTGGAATATGGGCAGAAATGCAGGCCCTGGTGAAAATGATGTATATCCAACAAACGGTCGGGGACCCATTGGCCATCAATATCAGTAATTCTTGGATTCTGAAGGCTGATTTCTCCCCATGCTCCATACAAGCCCCAGAACTTATTCTTACTCTGGTCGCGCATTACAATTCATCTGTCCAGGTCGTCATGCTTGCTACCTCAGTCCTAACCGGGTATCCAACCCCCATGGTGTCTTTGGACCCCACAACTTTTTAGGCCAGTCTAGGAATTCCCTAGTTCAATGAGGTAGTTGTCGTCACCTAGTCCATGGCTTTGCAGGAATTTATGGATTTGGAACACATGGCCCGACAGTATCTGAACAACAACTGGCTGAAGACACCAAAGAAAGACACCAAAAGGATGAAGTTGGAGATCCCCCAATCAGAATTTAAGGAAAGCATATAGATGGGGATAATAGAATTTTGTAGGATCTTTGGACAACCCCATGCCCAATAATTCTTGGCATAGATGTACTACTTCCTGTTGGGCATCTCCTCCATAGAGCAGTATTTTGATTGGGCCACCATTATCTCAAATCATGTGGACTCCCAGTTCCTCCAAGTCACCCGGACCTTTAAATTTTACATGAAGTCCTATTTTCTCTGGGCTCTGGCACAACAACACCCCATCACAAATGGGTTACTCACAATAGGTGTACTCGGGGTTGGCCCGGGCCAAAAGGCTCCCTGGGACTATTTTCCACAAATCCAATGGGAGGCTAGTTTCCTCAGCTTCTGCCAAGTAAATGATGCCTTTATTTACTAAAATCTTCTCACACCTACCCAGGATGTCAGGTACTACCTCTCTAAAGAGGCAATGGATTTGGTCAGAAGTTATGGCCACCATTAGATATAGTTCCAGCAGCACACCTATATTTGGGTGAAAAGCTTCTCCGGGAAACCCTATTTGTTACCCAAGCATTGTGGGAACAAAATAATTCTTTTGGAATACTGCCAATAGATCTTGGAGCTACACACCCTCTTCATAGTGAAGAAGGTAACAAATTTTCTATTTCCAATCACCTATGGGAACTATTCTTGTAGTTTGGTCGTAGCTAAGGAGGCAGACAGCGAGCTTAAAAGTCTGGGCTTAACAAAAAAAAATTTGACGCGAAAGAACTTTGATCCGCTGGGAAAAATAGCAACGGCACTTCCCTGGGTATCAGAGCCCCATGCATTTCACATGGAATATTTTGCGAAGATATCCAGGATGACTTTGAATTTCAGAGCCGGCACTTCGTCCGGATGAAAATGGGAATGATGGAGAGGCTGAAGCTTCAAAAGTTTCTGGATGACTTCTCAAACACCGGGTCCACTATGGACCCACAATACAAAGAAAGGGGAGTGGAAAAAATGGCTCTCCCTCTAGTAGACTGGAATGCCTAGGAAGGTCCAAAAATGGAGGATCTTACCCACAACGTGGTCGAATGTAGCCACGCATATTTTAAGGAGGCATGCCTAAGGAGCACACGTAAAGTTGGCCCATTTGTGAAGGGCTCAACTTCTGGGGCCGAAACCTCCTCACAAGGGGAGGATAGAGGAAAAGGGATATTGGGGACCCCGTTGCAAACCCCATCTGTGACCCCCATAATACAGAAAATGCAACAGACACTGGCAGTCTCCCAGCAAATGAAAGATAAGTTAATCACGTGGTTGGCCAC
The DNA here is from genome assembly GCA_018584345.1 of Thuja plicata. Lineage (NCBI taxonomy): Eukaryota > Viridiplantae > Streptophyta > Pinopsida > Cupressales > Cupressaceae > Thuja > Thuja plicata. Next base: position 1,332,623 of record MU224591.1, on the reverse strand, counting down.
CCTAGTACTTATGACCAGGCTCGTCCACCCTCCCTCTTCCCCTTCACTAGTAGCATTGATGGTCTGAGAAATAGGGACCAGAGCGGAAGACGAGTGGGAAGCTATGATGGATGCAGGGCCCCCTTTGATAACTAGGATAAAGAAAAAGAAGACTAACCCTCAACCAAAGGTGGAGCCAGAACTTGGGATGTCAAGCATCCAAGAAATACAAATTGTTTCTTCCAACTCTCCGAAGCTGGAAATAAGACCCAAGGATATCCCAGAGAACTTCCCTCCATGTGACAAATTTAATGATTTATTTGGGACTGATGAATTTGGGAATTTGCAGGGAGATATCAGGAGGGCATTCGAAAAGATAGCTTCCCAAGAGGAAATGGTGCCCCCTCTTGAAAGGAACATCCCGGAGAAGGAAGTTGCCCAAGAGCAGGAAGCCTAGGTAGAAGAAGAAAAATAACAAGAATAGGTAGATATCTCTGACGTCCTAGAGATACAAATTGCAGGAACTACGGAGGACAGGCAAACACAAGATGAGCAAACAACATGGGTTGGGGAAACTAGACCCACAGGACTAACCGTGACCCCAACTGCCATGTTCCAAACTCCACCTCCAAGAGTAACATTTGGGGAGGTAATTATAGCGGCCCAAATGCTAAATCTTGGCCTGATACCTCCATCACCTCCAGAGAATGCACCAATTGAAGAAGACATTCCAGCAAAGGAGGCTAATGAAGAACAGCAGCAGGGTGGGGAACAGAACACCAGAGAAATAGATGTTGATCCTAACATTGCTAAGGATGCAAACACCGGGGAAAAAGACACAAGTACCATCGGGGTAAATATTGTCGGTGTTCCTGAAGATATAAGGAAGGAGTGAGAAATGACTCAGAATATCAGGGAAACCCAACAAAACCTCGGAGGGGAACTACAGGAACAAACTTTGACTGCAAAACCACCCCTACCACCACAATGGTTGTGGAGTCCCAGAAGAGGAAGGTCCCAGTAACACCCAAGGCTCATCTCTCCTTGGCAGAGATGATGGCACAAACGCAGAATCCTCCCAAGGCCAAGAAAGCCTGAACAGTCCATACTCTTTAAACTGGGCCAGATGGAGATACAGTTGCGGTAATTGTGACACCTTCCCTGGATGCAAATGAAGCAATGGCTAAGGCTGATGAATACTCCATCATTGAAATATCCCTGGGGAAGAGAGGGAAAAAGGGTGAACTGGAACTGTTAAAAGAAGCGGCCAAGTTGGTAGAGGCTCACTATAAAAAGGAGGCCAAGAAATTCATGGTGGAAAAATAAAAGAATGCAAACCTCATGGGGCTGCTGATAGAGCTTGCACAACCTATTACTTCCATTCCCCTAGACGTATCCACATCCAAGGAACCACTCCCTCAGGGTGATATAGATTCACTACAGGAAATGAAGAGAAAATCCCAGGCAGTCGATGAATGGGTTACCAAGCAGGTGGGAAACATCTGGCATTTCTTAGTATCCACACTCTCAGACTTATATGCAGCAAGAAATATCCTACATCAGACCAAAACTACTATTTGAATCTGGGAGGGAGACATTGAAAATTATAAAGCATGGAAGGCTGAGTTGGAAGAACTCTTTAGCATCGAAGAAGAAGTTGTCTCCAAGGCAACAATTTTGGGAGAGGAGTCTTTTGACTTTGTGCAAACCCCACACTCAAGAATTGACCTCATATTGGGGGTAATCAAGCAACTGGTAGGGACCTTGTGTGAAAAATCCCAAGAAGTTCAATATTCTTTTAATTTGTACAATTCATTCATCTCGAAGGTCTCTGGAGCTGATCCCTTTAGCATTGAAACGTGCACTCTGGAGGAATATGTTGTGGGAAAGTTTGACGAGCTAATGGATTCTTAGTATGGATCCTCGGAGGGGATAGATGGAGAAAAAATGATATGGATAACTCACATGGTGCTCCAAGGTCACGACGCGGCAAAGATGGCCATAGAATTCAAGGCAAATGTTCCATATTTGGGCAAATAGGTGGATGTGGCCAAGTACCACTAGGCTAGCCTCAAGGACATTAATGAAGATAGGATTTCCCAGCTCCTACAGACCTTCAATGATACTAAGGAACAATAAAATAATCTGGGTTTCTGAGATGATTATCAGGATATGTATTTTGTATTTATTCATTCTTTGGGAGTGTAAGTTTCCAGATACTGAAGTTTTGGATCCCACAATTTTGTATTATTTCAGCGACCAGTGTCTCGGTTCCTGGAGTCGACTGGTCACTATAAGATAGTTAATGAAAGTGTCAGAAAGTAGGTAGCCACAACAAGGAACATCATCTCAAAGGATGGTTTTGATAGGTGGTCTTCCCAAGGCACCACTCCAAAATAACACCTAGCACATCAGAGATAGGGAGCCACTTTCCCATTAATGAGGCATATAGCCTCGATCCCCGGGGGATCAAATTTATTCTACTTTCTCTCCCGCTCTCTTCTTGAGGCTGATTCTTCCACTACACCTTTCTTGTCTCATTCTTCTGACATGTCAGACCTTTTCCATCTCAAGGTCTTTGTAGCATGGTGCAAGTAGTACCGGCCACCAGAAATTTTATTATATTGTTTAAAGGGTAAAGTAATTTAGGTTAAGATTAGGGAAAACTTGTGTATAAATAATAAGTTTGACCTCATTCTAAGGGTCGGTGAAATTGATGATTTTGCAGTCCATAGCTATAGAATTTTGATTTTTGGAGTTGCAGAGCTCAATGCTCATTAGTTGTTAGAGATTCTCAGTAGTTAGATGCTCCCTGGGAGCCACCATTATTGTACGCACCAGTGCTTGCTGGAAATATGTTAATGAAGAAGGAAGGGTTCTATCAATGATGTTGTTAGCATTCTGATCTCCAAATTAATGATCTTTTGTGTTGTATGTTCTTTATGTCCCTTTCTCTGATATTTTAAGTAGATTAACGACCTTCTTTTCCCTCGCTATTGATTAAATATAAGCTGATGGTTTTGTATTTGTTTAGTATTTACTGTAGTCTGTTAGAGAATGGTTGATGTCTTGAATGTTTAGCATAACCATAGGTAGATGGAATACTTCTAACCCTTATCTATCTTTTGAATTTTATTTGGTAAAGTTAATGCATGCTTGCAGGAAACCTAAGTCAACGAAATCCCCAGAGAAGACAAGCCAAGATAAGCAGCTATCCCCCCAAACAAAATAGTCACACTCCCAACTAAGCTCCTGCACCGTCGAGACCCAACTCTCACGTGCTTGAAGGCCCGGGGAAGCTCATTTCCTTGGAAAACCTTTACAGGCAAAGTTGGTCGATACCCAGTGACAACTTACATTTATTGGTAGACCCGGTCACAAAGACCCCGCCAACATGTTGTCGGTCACTAATATGGGGTAACAATTAAAGTCTTTGTCAATGTCACATGTTTTTGTATCATTACCAAATGTGGTAGTAACATTGCCTGGAGCTCGGTTAATTGTTGTCTGATTTTCTCTTCTTCTTTCTTCAAGTCCAGTCTCAACAGCTTATTTTGGAGAAATTTGTTGTAATGCATCTGCAATGCATGTTTCTCAGTTGATAAACTATTTGCATTATCCTTAAGATCTTGATCTATTTTCTGTATCTTTTCACTAATCTTGGTAGTGAAGTGATCTAGAGTGCATAAATTCTTTAGAAGTGTGATGGCTTCAAATATGATAGCTTCTATTCCTTTCACAAATTCAAAAAGAGTTACCTTATTGACTGCCACTGCCTAGCTGATCTTTTGATCTTCTCAGTGACCTTGTATTGAATCTTCTTCTCTATTCTTTCTTCTAATTTATGCTCGTCATCAACATCAAGTTTGTTAATAGCCTCGGTAAGTAGTGCAATTTGATCAATGATGGGGGTCATGTCATTGATATCTAAATCTAAGACAACTTGCTAAAGAATCTCCTTGGAAACTTCTAATACTTGTGCATTCTTGTGTTATTTCCTTAACTTATCCTCTGTTGCTTTCCTGGTGCATAATTCACCATATTTTGTCAATGTTTCAAGATCCAGTGTCCTTGGATCCCATGCTGGAATATCTATGATTTCATCCAATGTAACGACATTCTTTTTTCCTTTCTTCTTCTTCCTTTTCTTCCCTTGGACACTAGATGAAGGAGATAAAGTTAATGCCAATTGAGCCTTTTTCTCGGGTTCTGACTTGGCTTGCTCGGGACTCGGTGTGATGACTTGGTGAGGTGCTTCATTAACTGAATTTGTTTCTGTAGTAGAAGTATCTATTGTATTAATTGTGTTAGCAAGATTACCTTCACCTTGTGCTTCTTCAATAGTGGTATCTTTTTTTGCATCAACTTGGGTTGTTCCACCATTGTGCTCAGTCTGTGTACCTTGCTGATCACCCTTGTCTTCATTTGTATCTGTAACCTGCTCAGGTGTCTTTTGCTTCTGTGCTTCACTCTCTATTTCAATATCCTATACTAAAATAGGTAGTTGCCCTGGTACATCTACTCGGGCAACCTCTGTGGTGTCTTGTTCATTCAGGGTCTCAGTTTCTCTGACTATCTCATCTTCCTTAGCTTTATCATCAAGATCATCTTCATTTATGTCATTTATGGTGATCTCTGGGTGACTCATATTAGTCAATAATTGAGGAATTTCATTCAATATATTGTTAACATCTGCATCATCAACTTCTTTCATATTTCCTTGCAAGATGTTCAGTGCTCGTGCCTTCTAAGGAAATTTCTTGGCATACTGTTGCATGATATCATTTATTTGTTCTACTATACAGTCAACTTTAATGAGACTGAGAGTTGCCTCTCTCATCTGTTTCTCAATGTGAAGTGCATAAGTCCATCTTGGTGATATATTATCATATAAATCGGATGGAAGATAAGAATAAAATTCAACTGGAACTTGTTTAAATTTGATCATCATACCTATGATTTCTTCTTTGAGCTTGTCCTTGTTCTCGGTAGTCAGATCAGAATAGGCATGTATCTTTGGATGTCCTAATCGTCCTATTATGATGATTGCCTATGCAGTCTCATCAATAGTTTGAGGTATCTTATTTTGTACAACCTTGAATTGGTTTGGATTTTCATCAGAATCATCCTTGTCATCTTTGTTCCTTACATATCTTTTCCTTTGCCTCGGTGTAGGATTCTCAGAAGTACCCTTCTATTTTCTTGTCTGGTATGTAAAATTTGGTGAGGGTCTTGTGATCTTTGCAATACCTTTCTTCAAATATTGGGAATCCATAGTCACTGATTGTGATCTGGTCTGTAGTGGGGACTCAGTCTTTATAATTTTTCCCCTTTTGGCCTTAGGGGCCTTATCTTGTTCTTTATCTAATTCGGTGGCATCAGTATCATGTTCTGGTTCATCATCTTGACTGACTGAGGTCTGCTCCTTGATATCATCTACTGATTTATCTAACTCTTCATCTGTTAAAGCAAATTTCCTCTTTAATGTTTTCACAATCTTTGTCTTTTTCATGCCCATATTTTGTACTTGTAGACCTTTAGATAGCTGGGTCTTGGCTTCATTAAATGTGCCAAATCTCATGGCAGATTTTTCAACAGGCTCATTCAACAATTTTTCAATGGCCTTAGATGTAGTATCAATATCTAATTCATATTCCAATGGAGGTAGACATGTTTTCCTTAGTTTTACTTCCTTGATTAGATTTGTATCAGTATCAACTACAAAACATATTTCATCTTTGTACTTATCTACCAATTGTAGTGGAATTTTGGTCCTCTTTTCCATCCTAGCCTTAAACTTGGAAAAATATTCATTCATGACTGGTTCAAAATTTGTCCTAGGCTTGTAATCATATCATTGATTTGCATTGTAAATTTTTGGTTGGACTTCCATTTAAATTCACCGACGGATAGAAATAAATTATGTAGGTAGAAGAATGTGCATAGTACTAGGGACCCAAAATTACATGTATTTGACCATGTAGTTCTGATAGTCTTCATGATTTCTTCAAATTGCCTCTACAACAGCTCGACAAGGTCAAATTGTGCTCCTTTCTTGACAATTTCTTAGGCTATGTCTACATCTCCACAAGCAACATTGTTCATTATGCTAGATTGGAATATTTTGTAACCAATGACATAAGCACTGAACCTTGTTTTAGGATCACCGATGTAATTGATCTTGAGACCTCTATTTTCCCATTCGGCTCCTGTTAATTTCTCTATTTTTGTTCTCGGTGGATGCCTAAATTCATTTGATTTATCACATATGGGATAACCTGTCACAGCATGAATAGCATCCTTGGTTATTTTCTTGGGCTCATCCAACCATAGATTTCCATCATGTGCATGGCTCAGAACAATGCAAATCCACTTGGTCTTGAATATCTTCGGGAAATCTAGGGCATAGGTTAACCCTTTAACCTCCAAATGTTTTTGATCTTCCTTCAACTTCCCATCTGTGCATAGTGATTGATAAGTAGAAATAAGTTCAAAGTCTCTTATTTTACCTATTTTGCAATAAATGTAGGCACGCACATCCCGGACTAGTAAAACCCTAGGTGGGATAAATGAAAACACACCTTTGTCATCTGGTTGTGCTACAACCTATGGATGGATCTTATAGTGGGGCTCTGTGCAAGTGGATTTCTTCATGAAAATAATCTTGGCTTTCATGGTTCGAGATGTAGACTCCATGATTTCTGGTTTAGGGCTTGCACACGAACAGTATCTAAATAGCTCAGGAATAACATAATGTGTACTAAATAACCTCTTTGTGCTCAGAATTTACTTGAATCTCTATAGAATGCTTCAAAAAAGCTTTGTTGTAACTTTGCTCTCTTTTCTCTATTCAGTTCTGTGATCGCGGTGTGAACAAATGAGTTCACGTCAACCAAATTTATAGAAAATGACTTAGGGAAGTTCAATAAATGCTTCTCACCAACTACTCAGTGAACAAACATAATGCTCAGTTAACACTAATAATGCTTCAACTTGGTGAGTATACCATATACTCAGTTACCATAGCAACTCGGTTGTCTCTTCACATTTTCACTAACTGACAGTTCCAACTTGGTACATATTAACCGACTTAACGAGGTCAAAGTAATCAAAAGTATAATACCATAGTGCATCTCAATTCATGCTAATTTGGCATATGTGCAATGAATATAGGAACTTACATAAGATTTATCCTTGCAAAACATAGTTCCTTACCTGCTTATATTGCTCAGTTGGAGACGGTGGAGCCACCTAACCCATTGGATGAGGTGTCACCGACTGTTGTACTTGGTACTACATTATCATTTGATGCTCTTCTCCACATTTGATTTCTGATCCTTTCATTTCATCAATTGTATTTCCATTTCCATAAGTATTTATTCGATCTTCACAATCTTTGCTTAAGTGACCGACTTTGTGAAAGTGAGAGTATGCCATACCAAAGTTTGACCAATTCCTTGACTTGGTTCATCATTGTCTCATAAAATTTGGTGCTATATACCCATATATACCACATGTTATACAAATAATCCAAGTTTTATAATCACATGCATAAGCATTGCCTTGTCTTCTCGATTGATTTACCTTTCTTGTCCTTTAGGCTTCTAGATTTGCTTTATGTTCCTTCTGCATGTCTATGATATATGACCATGCATGTTGCAATTTTGACAGTATTTATCCATGTATGGCTTCTTCTATGGTTTGTTCAACATGGATCTACACTCATGTGCTTTATGTCCATGCTTGTTGTAGTTATAGAAAATACCATTAAAGTTAGGAGGGTTTCTAGGAATACCTTTTCTTTTCTCCTGAAAACATTCGATGTGTGGCCTAGTTTTCCATAGTGATATCAAGAGGGCTCCTTTGGCTTCAGACTTGAGTATACATTCCTTTGTTTAGCTTGATTTGATGATTCTCATTGCTCAGTATACCCTAATCTAGTATTGTTGTTTAGTATTCTTTGATGGTTCAAAAATTCATCCATTCTCTTAGTGCTTTCTTCAGTTCTCTTAATCACTTCATTATGTTGTTGTAAAATCTTCACTTCATTTCTCAGTTTTTCATTTTCTTCTTTCAATACACCAATATCATCTATTCTTTTTGCAAGTTCAGTATTCACTCGGTTTTCCTCATGACTCATAGCAACCACTTGATTGGTGATCTCAAAGTAATGTTCAGTAAGTCTCGATATCTCAATTTCTTTCTCTTGTAACTTTTCATTTATTTGTCTTCTTTCATCAACATCCATGTTCCTATCTTTTTCATCTTTCTTTGCATCATTCAAGACTTCAACCATTCTAACCATTTGTGTATCTTTACCAATCTGCAATGCTTTCACTTGTTCAGTTTTTTTTTATTGTTTTCAGATAGCTTTGATATAATTCCTTCAGATGCATCAGATATACTACCAGATTCTAATCCATATGTATCAAATGGGTCATGAATCACTTCTTCATGATAATCAATCTCACAACAGTGAAGTGTCATGTCCTTTCTCTTAATCAACATCTCCCTAAATTTCTCTTTAGCTTCCTTGTATTGTTCGACATAGATCTGCAGCTGTAACTTCTGATTTTCAATAGTTTTGTCAAGTGTGGGTATGTGCAAGATCATGAGTGGCCAAACTATGCCCTTAAGTGGCAACAAAAATCAGCAAATCAAGGTTAGTCAACTTGACGTGAAAATTTGAACTAGCTATCAACCTAATATACAAAAAGTTGTAAGAATAGAATCTGTAGGAAATTGAATGTAGTTTCTAAACTACTAGGCCTTTTCTGAAAAAAAATTAATATGATTGGTGCAAAGTATAGATTTCAATGCAGTAGTACAAAAATTTCAGGAAAAAAATAAGAAGTAGGTGTATGTCTGACCACCTTAATCATAATCAAATGATAATATTTTTAATAAGATTTTATATACAAGTAGTAGACTCATGCCCGGATGTGACGCATATTTGTTTGTAATTTTATTCTAAAAAATAATTAATTATGAATTTTCTACTACAACATTTTCAGAATTAAAATACTCCCGTGTCTAACCACCTTAACTCATTGAAAACTTTACAAAATTCAAAAAAAAAATCCCTTATAGTAGGCGAAGCATAGAATGTGACACATTTTTTCGGATTTCAAAAATGTTATACCATTTGAAAGTTATAGTTATTTTCAATCAGTATATAAATCATTACTTTAGAGGTAACTCAATTAGAAAATAACTAATAATTACTTATCGAATTCAAAGTTTGACAGTAATTATATCAATAGAAATCTGATAATCTCCTTAAGATACCCTTGACATTTAATCAAATTCGAGTGAAAACAAAGTCGTCAGCTACATGGTCAAAGTCTGGAACTCAGAGAAATAGGGGAAAAACACGTCTTTGTGACATTTTTAGAGTTGACCATGTAGGTTTGGTGTGCAAAGCAATACTGAGCCTAATCGGGTACCCAAAATAATCAGGTACCCGAAAATGATGACAAATTTTTTATTTTTAGATTTTCCCTCCCCTTTCTCCCTCTTAATTTTTTTTCACTCCCCTTTCTCCCTCCTAATTTTCCCTCCCATTTCTCCCTCCTTCATAAGATATATTATACATCAAAAATTATATATTAGATTATGTATTATATATATTAAATATTATATAATATCTATTATATATTAAATATTATATAATATTTATTTTACATTAAATATTATATAATATATATAAATATTAAATGTTACATTATATATATCTTATATTACATATTATTTTATATATTATATATTGATATGTATTTTACAATATATCACATAATATCTTCATATATAAATTGTATATATATATATGATACGATATAATTTATACAGTAAAAAATATATACTCAATATGATATGTATTATATATTATATATTATATATTGTTGTATATATAATAAAATAAAGTATAGTATATATAATACATATTATATAGGACATATTAATATATAGGTTAATTACACCAGTATAAGGCATCCAAAATGTTTCGAAAGGGGTCATAGAGGGTTCCTAGGGGTCCTAACACATGAGAAGGTGTACTAGGACCCCTTACATCCCTCTGTAACCCATGGGGACACATTAAAACACTCAAGTGTGCCCCAAGGGCTTGTACGACCACTTAGGACACACTTGAGTGTTGAAATGTGTTGAAAGGGGTCATGGGGACTACTTAGGGGTCCTAACAGATGAGAAGGTGTACTAAGACCCCTTAGGTCCCTTTGTGACCCTCGGAGACACATTGGAACACTTAAGTGTGTTTGAAGCGGTCGTACAAATTCCTGCGACACACTTGAGTGTTCAAATGTGTCAAAAGGGGTCATGGGGACTTCCTAGGGGTACTAACGTGTGAGAAGGTGTATTAGGACCCCTTAGGACCCTCTTTGACCCTCGGGGACACATTGGAACACTCAAGGGTGTCCCAAGGGGTACTACAACCCCTTGGGACACACTTGAATGTTCCAATGTGTCCTCGGGGGTCAAAGAGGGACTTCCTAGGGGTCGTAATGTGTAAGAAGTTGTACTAGGACCCCTTAGGTCCCTCTTTGACCCTAGGGGACACATTGGAACACTCAAGTGTGTCCCAAGGGGTCGTAGGACCTCTTGGAATACACTTGAGTGTTCCAATGTGTCCCCGGGGGTCAAAGAGGGACTTTCTAGGGGTCCTAACGCATAAGAAGGTGTAATAGGACCCCGTAGGTCCCTCTTTGACCCCCGAGGACACATTGGAACACTCAAGTGTGTCCCAAGGGGTCCCACGACCCCTTAGGACACACTTTGATGAAATTAATTTTTTCCATTAGTATACTTAAAGGGAAAAACATGATAAAGGTCATCGGTATAAGCATAACCGGTGGACAACAAGCATACCTGACAGGACAAAATGTCTAACGTGAAAATGCTAAGTATAGAAATTACCAACGACAAGCATAACCGAGGATACAGTTTTGAGAACATCGCCGACAGAGCAGAAAAGGCATAGCTGACGAATAGTTCAAGTAAGGAACACTGACGGAGAAGAAAACTGACAGACTGACAGAGAAGCCCAACCATCAGAATCGACAGTCAGTTACAAAACCCGCAAAAAGTGGATCTGACTTTACACGTCAGATAAAGCAATGTAATTCTATTTATAGAGTTTTTATTTGTTTTAAATCTTAACTTGAGGGTCAAGCAAGCATATTTTAAATGTTTTAAAGCATCCTAATGGATCTAAAACATATCTAACCAAAGATCAAGGTAAAGTTGTAAACCTTGGATCTAGAGTTAATTTGAAAAGCGTGAATCATGAATAGAGATAGAAACTAGTATAAATAGATGTTCTATCATTTGTAATAAGAGAGACTTGTAATCATTTGAAAAATGATAGTAGCCATGGAGAGAATATAAGAAGAAGAAGAGAATTCATGCAAAGTTTAGAAACAGATCACAGCAGTTATCAAGAACGCAGGAAGGCTACCGACAAGCAGAGACAAAGTATTACTCAATCACTCAAGGTGATTACATACATACATTGTAAGCTATATAGGATCTGTTATCAGTAATTAGAGATTGCATTCACTATCAGATCAACATTTATATCGTAGTTGCATTCTAACAAGTGCATCACAATAGAAATCCTTTTGTAGAAGGTGAACTTAACAGTTCTTTGATAAATCTTTTAACAGAGTGCACACCTAACAGTGTTGCTAAAGCTTCAAATGAAGTAGATCCTAACAAGTCTCAACTCTAATACTCCTAACAGGGTAGATCATCAGAAGTGATCAATTGTAATCCTTTACCAGCTCCCTTCTTATCTACAGATAGTGAAGTTTTGTGGGTAGACATCCCCACCACATTTTTTACTTCCTAACAGGAGTTTTCTCTGATATCATATCATGTGTTATGTGTTATTTGTTTTCATGAATGTTTCTTGAATGTTTATAAATGTAAAGAACTTATATTATGATTACACATACATAAGCAAAGATGAACAGATGGATAGGTATATACAAATCTGATGACACAAAGATTAATGGGTCAGTCACATAAAAAAATTTAGAGGTACTGATTCAACCCTCCCCTCTCAATACATCATTCCAATAATCCCAACAATTGGTATCAGAGCTAAGTCTCTTTCTTGAAAAGATTAAAGACTTAAGAGAAAATATCCACACAATGGAAAAGTACAGACTGGACAAGACTATTGAGAATGAGCAATTGCAAATTCAGATTTACTATGAGCAGTATAAAGAGGTGAGAGTAAGCATGAGAAAGTTGCTTGATGAAAGAAAGATCATGGCAACTAGGCTTGATGAAAAAGATTATCAAGAAGAGGACATCCCAGATTACTTCAACTATGTTGAATCATCAACAAGTAAAACTTTAGACACATCGGTAGAAGAGATCACAAGTCTACAAGAAGTCAATCTACATCTGATAGAGCAAATCAAAATGCTGCAAATTGGTCAAGAAACTTAGATGGTAAAAATGATTGATGTCTTGAATGATTCAAGAAAAGCTGAATCAGACAGAACATTGGCTATTGATGATAGGAGGAAAATAGTAGGAAAGCTACAAGAAAAATAATCAGAGATTCAAAGACTTACTGAGCATCACCATGAGATTACCAACTAGATTATTCTTATGAGTCAAGAAGCAAACAGATTAAATACTGAACTCATTGAAAGAACACAGATCATCGGTGAGCTAAGGGAAGAAAATAAGAAACTAAAGCATGAAGTTAGAATTCAGAATTAGCACAATATTGAATTGATCAAGAAAGTTGAAGATAGCAATAAAAGAATGGATGATTTCCTTGACGGTCAAAGAAGAGTCAACAACTACACAGGAATAGGTTACACTGACAATAGAGAGTCATCTAATCAGTCAAATCAAAAGAATGTATATGCATCTCCAAGAAACAAGAAGTTGTCATGCAATCACTGTGAAAAACTAGGCCACACCTCAAACGTTTGCAGAAACAAAATGAAAGGTATTTCTCAATCACAATCTTCTTTCATTGTTAATTGTTATAAATGCCACAAGCAAGGACACAAGGCATATGAATGCAGATCCAAGGTGACAAATCCAAAGAAAGAAACCTATATGGATAAGTACTATCCTACTTGCAAAATGAATGGACATACATATCAGGAATGCTAGAAAAAGAATAAAAAGGCATGGACATCAAAAGAACCTTATAATGGCTACAAACCAAAAAGAAAAGGTAACTCATATGTTTGGGACTATAACACATGGGTAAATTGCACAGCATGTGGAAGGTATGGTCATATATCTGCTAACTATATGAGAAAATGGACTAGAAAACCAAGAGGGTGGTTCAATCCTAGAATGGCATGTTTACATTGTCATAAGGTTGGACATGTGATAAAATATTGCAAAGACCAAGTGACAAAAACAAGTACTTATCCCAATGGAAATACCATTGATGACATCAAGAAGATGAGAAACAAGATGTGGGTAAAAGCCACAAACACTGAAGGTGCTGGAACAAGCAATGATGACGCCCCATCCAATGGATCTGGTGGCATCACCATTTCCAACTAAATTGCACAGGTAAGTATGGAACTGCATTATGAAAAGTTATATTATGCATCCGTTCCATTTATATATTGATCATATAGACAAATCAGCATTATTAAAGATGCACTATATTGTCACTTGTAAATATTATTGAAAAACAACCATCGGTTATTGGGTACAAATATGCATCGGTGAACACACACAGAAAAGTTAACACTACTTAGTGGAATGCATCGGTCATTACACAAAAGCAAAGTGGCTAAGTGTAAACCGACAGACATCGGTGATCCTTGAGCCGACGAAAGTTGTCTTCGCCACTTTTCTGACAATCATCGGTGAAGTCATCAAAGCTGCTAGCAACCCTGAAACTTTACACCTACACTGAAGATGTTATTTATGCCTCAACCAACGAACTCAGTCTTTGTATATCGATGAGTTGATGAGCATTAATGACAACTTATGGTACAAAAATTATAAAAGTCTGACTGCTGAACTCATTTTGCACCTACAATTTTTGAGCAACCAAGAGAGCCAAGCAAAGTGATTGAAGAGCAAAATTGAAGAGCGACCTCAGCAAGATTCTAACACCACTCAGAGGATTCATGGGAAATCACAAAGATTCAGTAACTACCTATATTCACTGATCACACTTTAATTTACGAAAAACCCTAAATTTTTGAAACACGATGGCATCTACTTCAAGAGTTGAAAAGTTGAAAGAAGATAAGAAGAAAATGATCAAGCTTGTCAGCAGAGGCACTTATGTTTAACCTAAATACAAGATGCAACCAGAAATTGTATCACAACCTGATGATTCTGGAGCATTCTCCAGAATCCAACCTATGGTTTTACTGGTAGAAGACGTAAGGTCCTATATACACTGTAAGATCTCAGAATTGGGAGATCTAGACCTAGATAATGCCTATAGGGCACTATGTGATGAAGCTGGAAACCTGAAAGAAGAGCACAAGCATCTGGAAGTGAAAGGACTCACAAATGCATTACACTTTCCAATATTTTTCAAAACAGAATGGATAAACATAGTTCTCAGTAGAATGCATAACCAAACTTTATGGCTTAATAAGCCAAAACAAATATCAAAGGATGTTATTTATGCAGTTACTAGATATCCTACAATCGACAAACCACAAGCTCACAAGCACCCATCTCTGAACGAAGTAGAAAATCTAACTGGTGCAAAATCAGACAAAAGAGCTCTCAAGGTCAACACTATCACTGACAAAGAACTCAAGTTTGGTGCATGTGTGGTAGGATACAAAATCTTCCAGGCAAGTAGAATGAATAGCATAGAAAGCATTGCTATGAGCACAACATACAAAATCATCAAACAAGGAAAGAAGATGGATCTTGCAGAAATCCTGTTGAATCAACTTGAGGAGAACATGAACACCATAAGATCTTCAAGAACAAACACTTTTATAGAAGAAGGTGAAGAGGAAATAGAGGGTAAGGAGGAACAAACCAAAGGACAGTCACCTATTGGTGAAGAAGCAAAAAATAATGACTCAGAAGGTACACAGTCAGATTCTCCACCTCCTCCTACACCCAAGAAAGCAAGAACAACAACTGCTTCAAGAACAAGAAGCAGACTGCAAAAGAGTCAACTCCTTCACCGTTAGAGAAAGGAAGAGTGAGGATATACAAGAGAAAACCAGCTCCTCCAAAAGAAAAATAGACCAAAAGGAGGAAGATGGCTAGAACTAGAGAGGATCTAGAAGACTCAGCTATGGATAAAGCTGATGTAGAAATACAAAAGGAAAAAGAACCCTTGGTCCCTACAACAATTGATAAAATATGCAAGAATATTTCAGAATCACGGTCTATTTTTTATCCTAACATTAGGGAATGGTTAAAATTTAGTACAGAGGATAAAAATAAGATTGAAGAAGCAATAATTGCTAAAATTTGCAAACATCATTATGTTCTACTAAATTCTCAGAATATGAAGTTCCCAAAGAACTATCAGAGAGATTGTCATCCAAATGGACTTTTACACTACATCAGAAAAAGGAAATAAGAGAAAGAATACTTGTTACTCCTATGCCTCCTGATACAAATAAGGAAGAAATTACTGAGATGATGAAGAAGTATGAAAAAGGATTCTCACCAAAAATGAGAGCATATGAATTTCTCAAGGGGAAGCTAATTGATCTTGATCAAAATAGC
>MU224591.1:1296482-1310747 GCA_018584345.1 Thuja plicata | reverse complement strand
GAAGAAGATGACATTTCCCCTTTCGACACATTGGACACTCAAGTGTGTCCCAAGAGGTTGTAGTACCCCTTGGGACACACTTGAGTGTTCTAATGTGTCCTCTAGGGTCACAAAGGGTCCTAAGGGGTCCTAGTACACCTCCTCACACATTAGGACCCCTAGGAAGTCCCTCTTTGACTCCTGGGGACACATTGGAACACGCAAGAGTGTCCCAAGGGGTCGTAGGACCCCGTGGGACACACTTGAGTGTTCCAATGTGTCCCTAAGGGTCAAATAGGGATCTAAGGGGTCCTATTACACCTTCTTACATGTTAGGACCCTGAGGAAGTCCCTCTTTGACCCCTGAGGACAAATTGGAACACTAAAGTGTGTACTAGGGGGTCGTAGGACCCCTTGGGACACACTTGAGTGTTCCAGTGTGTCCTTGGGGGTCAAAGAGGGTCCTAAGGGGTCCTAATATACCTTCTCACATGTTAGGACCCCTAGGAAGTCCCTATGACCCCTTTAGACACATTTGAACACTCAAGTGTGTGCAAGGGTTTGTACGACCCCTTAGGACACACTTGAACACTCAAGTGTGTGCAAGGGTTTGTACAACCCCTTAGGACACACTTAAGTGTTCTAATGTGTCCCCGGGGTTAACAGAGGGACCTAAGGGGTCCTAGTACATCTTCGAATGTGTTAGGACCCCTAGGAAGTCTCCATGACCCATTTCAACACTTAAGTGTGTACCAAGGGGTCGTACAACCCATTGGAACACACTTTAGTGTTCCAATGTGTCCCCGGGGGTTACAAAGGGACCTAAGGGGTTCTAGTACACCTTCTCATGTGTTAAGCCCCCTAGGAACCCTCTATGACCCCTTTGGAAACCTTTTGGATGTCTTATATTGATGTAATTAACCTATATATTAATATGTCCTATATAATATATACTATACTCTATTTTATTATATATACAACAATATCTAATATATAATATATAATACATATCATATTGAATATATATTTTTTACTATATATATTATATCATATCATATATATATGTCCTATATAATATATATTATATATACTATACTTTATTTTATTATATATTCAACAATATTTAATATATAATATATAATACATATCATATTGAATTTTTTTTTTACTATACATTATATCATATTTGTAGACACCTAAAATTGGTCAGGTGTTCTCTAATCAAGCAAATCTAAATATTTCATCAAATTGCTCCAAATCTCATCAAAATGGACTAAATCAATTCAAATGGACATTTATTAAATCAAATTGGGATAAAATCAATTAAATCAAAGGATTAATTTAAAAATGACATCAAATGATTAAATAGCCTAAAGGGATTAATCAAACTATATAATTGATTTTAATCAATTAATTGTATAGTTTAAATCAAAAATCAAATCCAACCTATTCCCCTACATGGATAAATTAATTAATTGGTTGAATTAATAAATCCTAATATCTTTCAACATGAATTTGAGGAACCAATGATAATTGAGAAAGCAAAGCACATAGATCACTCCAAATTTGCAATCTCAATCACTCATTTTTAACTTTCAATCCTAATCACTCAAATTTGTCTCTTTGTCCCAACCTTTGAGATAAGCATTTAAATTGTCCCCCCATTTGAAACAATTTGAAAGCCTTTCACTCAACCAAGGCTAAACCATGATCAATTGATTCTACCCCCTACACTTGGAAAAATCCTATAAATAGAAGCCATTTTGTAAGCATAACATATCCTAGACATTCGAATGCAAAGCATCCATACTATAGGTATTTTAAGACCAATGCGAGCAATAGCAAGCATAATTGAGAGCATTTGAGTGAATCATGTTGATGATTTGAGTGAATTGGGAGCTAGATAGGCATATCATAATCAATTTTCTCATTCTAGGACTGTCACTAGTAGAGATTAAGGCTGAGAGCTCTATTACCAAGCTTAGTTGGAGATCCATGTGATGCTTAAGGATTTGTTTGCAATTCTTAGTTTAAATTGTTATTGTTTTTCCATAGAATTGCTGGTAAATAAACTAATCTCATGAAGGTGTAAAAATCTCACACACAAATGGCACCCACCATGGGACTTTGAGCCTTTATTCCTCATTTTTATCAAATTTTGTGTGTTTTGTGTTGCATTTTATGTTTGTTTTGCAGATTGTAGGTCAAATGTCATGTACAAGATAAATGATGACCCCTGCTAGCAATCAAATGATGCCTACAAATTTCTTCTTTCTTCTGTCTTAATTCTATCATGCATGTCAGATAAAGAATAATGCCTATGACTGTAAAGCGACGCCTGACATTTGGCAAATACCGCCCGCAAGCTTGATTCTGTTGCCTGTGCATTTTTATTTACCACATTCAATTTGCTTTATCACGCATGTTAACTTTATTTTCACACCTGTAATCTATAAAGTAACACTTAACAGACTACAAAATAACTTTTAGAATAGTGCCAAGTCACACGTAGCTTACTGCAAAGCAATGCCTATAAGCTGCTAAATGACGTCTGTTGTTTTTTGTGTTTTATTACTTGTAGCCTGATAAAATCAGATTACTGATTTGCTATTGTTGTGTTTTCTGCAGATGAACAAACACTTAAAGGTGCAGAAACTAGAGATGAGGGTTACAAGGGAGAGAAAAGAGATAAGGCTCTTAAACAAACACTCTAAGCAAGTTCATAACGCTAAAATCTTGGAAAGTTTAGAGGAAGAGGAAGTTTTATATGATCACTTTGTCAAAATTGTGAATGCATATAAAAGGAAATTTCCTTCCCGTAATTGATTTCACATTTTAAGTTTCTTAGGAGAATTTTGGCAAATTTGAAAATAAGCTTCATTTGGTTATCAATTCTTTTTGGTTTTCTTCACTTTGTTTGTTTGTGTTAGACTAAATTTGTTGGAGGAGACAGAGAGGGAACAATCACCACTAGGTGAGTAGCAAAAAAGGAAAAAACCCTCAAAAAAGTGCCTAGCCTTTGCTAGCATCGAAATGAGGTATTTATCTTAACAAGTTTATTTTCCTTAAATTGTGGCAATTTCATTTATATCTAGTCTAATAGAGCCACCCTATTATTGTCCATTCCAAACAAGACATTAGGTATATGCTCTCAACTTTTTGAAGTTGATCAAAAAGCCAAAACTTTTGTGTTTGGGTGGTAGAAAGAAAGGGAAGAATTGAACCAAACATTTCATATTTTTAAGAACCTCCTTGTCAAGAGGTTGAAAATGAATAAACATGTTTGAAGTGCTTGGAACTAAGGAAAGTAATAGGGATATGCTCTTCACTCTTTTAGTGAATCAAACTCCTAAACTTACTTGACAAAGTTCAATTTTTTCTTTCCATATACATGCTAGATAGCTAGATACTTAGAGGGCCTGCCTCCCAAGATTTACCTTATGAGGACGGTGAGAGGGAATGACCCAAAGTGGGAGAAACTCACTTTAGCAGTTAGACTATCCAACCGCTATAATAAAATGCACTCTTCTCCAAAGGGTCGTAGTGACTAAATTATGTTAAGGATCTTCACTTCCTCGAGTAGTCCTTCGAGATTGTGCAAAATCATACTTTTGGGCATGTGGGAAGCCCTTGCAAGAGGGTATAAGAAAATTTTAATATTTTAGAATGGAGGTGTTAAATAAAACCTTGATAAGTAGCAAGCTACCTTGTTAGATCCATTGTTAAAAAGCAAATTTGACTCTAGGCAGATTGTTTGGAAGAAATTCTTGTTCAAGACACGTAAAAACATCTGAGAACATACACTTGGTGTGTTTTAGGAGTAAGATACAAATTTTATATGTGTGTTTTGTGTTTGTGTCTTCACTTTCAAGAAATAATTTCATCCTATAGCTCTGATCATAGACATTATAATTTTAAAACCCTAAAAATTGTGAAAAACCAACTGGATCAGCCAAGTGACACATACAAAAAATCAAACAATGCTTGCAACAATTTTTTTCACGCCTGTAAATGAAAGACATGCCTGCAACAGTTTAAACACCTCTTAACCCACTAGAAATTAATTCTTGGAAGATTTTAAACACTGCCTATAAACAACCAAACACCACCTGGAAATTACAGAGTGCCGTACAGAATTTTCAGTTACTACCTACACAGTGAGAAGTCATGCTTACATAGCAGTAAAGCGACACCCAGAAAGAAAGAAGAGAAAATAGGGTGAATTTATAGAGGGCTTGGAAAAATATTGATTACATTTCTGGATACCCTCTTACCTGTTCATAATTTCAATTTGATCAGAATCCCTCATTATTGGACAAATCACAAAATTGCTAAGGAATTGATCAAATAGGTGATAAAAAGCCAAGTTTTTATTGATTTATGCTCATGTCGGCTTTCACCCAATCGCACTACATTAAATCTACCCTACAATTCAACGGTTCTTATCTATGGCAGGAGGTTCCTTTTCCTAGTGATAATTCTACTTCTTCACAACAACCAAACAAAGAGGTAGAACCGAACATGGCTTTCTCATTCAAAAATATGCATCCCAACCTAATCAACAACGCCAACAGGGATAACACTAATAAAAATGGAAATGGAGAGGTCAACAATAATGGGGCTGATGGAAGAGGATTTGACCCTAACAATCAAGGGTTAGATAACACCAATGGAGGAAATATTGACCCTAATGATGAAGAGGCTACCGAAGAGAAGGTTAATGAAGCGGTTCAAATCCCATTCTTCGTGAAACTCATGGAGAAAGTGTTGGAAAGAGATAGGGAAAAATATTTTCTAGACCTAGCACAAGAAGGGCCTAAACTCCCTCACAATTATGATGTTGATCAATTAAAGAAAAAATAATATGAATCCAACCCTATTGACATCATGAACAAGCAGTTTAAGTTATTCCAAATGCAATTGGATACAATGAAACAAATGGGGGATCCTAAACCTTTCTCTATCGAAGCACTGTGTCCATTTACGTTTGATAAAACATTAATTATGGTTCCATTCCCTAGCAATGTTGTTTTTCCTAAGTATGATAAATACGAAGGAGCATCCGATCCTCAAGATCATCTAAGGGATTTTTTTTCATTTAATGAGGTTATACCCAAGAAGTTTAGGAGGTATGGAAATGGAGTGGTTTTCCAAGTTACCCTCCGACATCCGCACTTTTGAGGAATTGGCCCCCAAGTTCGTAACTCATTACTCTTATAATATCAAACATGAGGTTACGATGATTAATTTATGTAATACCAAAAAACACGAGGGGGAGGATTCCTAATTTTTCTACAAAGGTGGAGAGAGGTACTTGCTATATACCCTCGAAGCATGCCCAAAAAATAAAATATGGATATCTTTATTAATAGATTGAAAAATGAAATAAATTTTCGGTTAAGGTTACAATAGACCTAATCAAGAATGGAGTTACTACAGAGGAGGTATTAGACAAAAGTGGAGAACTCAAAATTTACAAGGATAATAAGAATGCTAACAATAATACCTCCAACAACAATCAAAATAGGGCTCCTCCTAACAATAACCAATTTTGGATGAGGAACAATAACGAAGGTGTGGTTAATGATGGAGTTGTGGAAGCGAATAATTTGAAGGCTACTCCATTTACTCTCATAACAAGATCTGCTCAAGTTAATAATGCAATTCAAGCACCCAAAGTGCCTTTCAACAATAAAAATAATAATAACAACTTTGGGAACAATCAAGAGACCAATAAGCCTAAACCCTTCTTTGCTCCATCACCTAGAAGGAAGTTCATAGCCTTGGATGAACCACTTGAAAATGCATTGAGAACCCTCATTGCGAATAAGATTGTTGACTTACCTAGGGCTCAACCCTACGAACCACAAGTGAAGCCTACTTGGTGGAGGGAGTCCAATCATTGTGAATATGATAGAAATCAAGGACACAAAACAAATGATTGCATGCACCTAAGAAATGTGGTGCAAGATTTAATTGATAATTGTGTGATTAAAGTGGAAGGGGCCCAAAACAATGAGGATCATACAACCTTTAAAACACTTTTCTTTTGTTAGGATTAGGTAATAATGAGAGGGGGGTGAATTAGTATTATAGCACTTAATAAAACTTTTCAAACAATTATAAATAATCCATAAGCTTGCAAAAATGAAAAGAACATAAGAAAATAACACAGTACTCATAACACCATTATTTGTTGTCAAGGAAACCCTGGCCAAGGGAAAACCCCGATGGGGATGGTACCCAAAAGCATGCACTAAAGTATAGTGTCCCTATTAGGAGCTGACTATTACATAGTACAATTCCTTGTTAGAGGAATAGCAACCCTGTTAAAGGTATACAACACCCTATTAGGGGCCAACTGAGCATACATCTCTTACAATATAGTTATGTAACAAAATTTTCTCAGTAATGAACAAAACAAGCATCTCTAATGCTTAGATAGTTCCATTCATAGTTCTTCAATGATCTCTGTCATCCTCTGCTCTTATATTCGCATATCACATCCAAAACTCTATTTTTACAACTCTCTCTTTTCTCAACAAAAAGATCTTACATATATATCTTCTTTACCAAGTCATCTCGCAAATAAAAATATTACATAGTCGGCTCTCAATACAAAATACATTTAATAGAGAAAATATCAAATGCATAGTTAGCACTCTTAGATAATCAAAATATAGGTTATCAACAATCATAATCCAACTCTGATTGCCAAGATTCTATGTCATACTCCCTGAATCATCGCTTATGTCCAACTGCTTTGTATCACTTTTCTGTTGTTGTCTATCTATCTTCAAATATCTCTAACTTACTGTAAACATCACCAAAACAAAATTGATCTTAGGTGGAGGTCACACATACCCCATACTATCTTCTTCTAATCTTGCTTTCTGTAACTCATCGATCTCAATCTTCGATACTCAAAATACCTCTGTATTTCTGCTTCTGTACTTAGCCAATTTCAGAGTCAAAAAAACTTAACTTTAAATGAATCGATCAGTATGCCTAATGTGTTTCCATAAATGACAACCAAAAATTGGATCACATCAGACACAATTGATCACTTTACAACAATCTCTCCCTTTGGCATTGATGGTAACACTTGACAAAAACAAATGACTAAGTGTTCCAACAAAACAAAATTGTCTTTCCTTATAAATTATCTTCTCCTCTAATCATTTTTCTCTTCTCTCTTCTCCTCTATTCATTTTTTTCTTCTCTCTTCTCCCCCTTTGACAAAAATGACAAAGGTGCATAAAAAGTAATAAAATTAGGGCTTGCTTACCAATTTTAGAATATCTTGAAAGGAATCTTCCAAGATCTTCTCTTATGTACTCCATTACTTAAGCAAAAGTTGACTAACATGAATTAATCCATTTAATACAAATGATTTTGTCTCTGCTTATTTCAAATCTTTCGGCATAGAGTTAGCCAATGATTCTGTAGTTTTCTCCATGTCTGATAAGTGGGCTTCAAAAATTGATAGCTTAGGAGTGATTAAACTCTTCAGCAAACCAAACCTTGTCAAAACTATCCCTTTCTCAATATCCAGTACATTCAATTTAGCCAAAATTATTGTTACTTCCTTGTCCAATTCCATTACAAATTGTGAAGAGGTCTCACAACTGTCCATCATGTTGTTCAAGGTTGCCCTATCCTTGGCAATAATGTCTTCAACATTCTGAATATGTCTGATAGGGTTTATGCAATAACTAAATAGTTTCCTACCATGTGCAATACAACTCTTTGCATTTGTTGTACTGGTTCTTAGAATTCCCAAGTCCCATGAGATAGAATGGAAAACTTCAAATAGCTTCTTCTCTAAGTAATTCTTTTTTGCCTTTCCTTCTGCAATATTTACCAAGTTCTCCTAATTTTCATCAAATGCATCAAGTGCCAAATTCAAGTTCTCTACATCATCTCTGTTCTGAAAAACAATAGTTGTTGGCAGCAACTTGTTCACAGTGTCAATTTCTCTAGACATCACCTTGGTCTTCTTGTCACTTTTCTTGTTAGATCTCTCTTTTTCTTTAGTAAGTGCAGTAAAAGATCATTTTACCAACTCATCCTCATCCATGCAATCAACATCCATATCAATATTTTTTGTCTTTACTTTCCAACAATAAGGTAGAAGATGTGTCAACTTGATTCTTGACTTCAACATTTGTTGTTTCTTCTTTCTACTCCAATTCTTTCTGTCCTTCTTCCTCAGTCATTGTATTGTCATTATTTTCTTTAAATGGGTCCTTCTCATCAAGTGAAGTGTCAAGAGTCACAGGCACACCAGAAACATAGAAATATGGTTGCATATCAACTTTTCTCTTCTCAACACTTGCCTTAGTTGTCTTTGAACTCTCTCCCATTCCTAAGGGTGTAGGAAAAGTAGTTTTAGGAAGTGGGGTCTTCTCAAGAATAGTGTTCATTAATATCTGGTCTAGTGCTTTTTGAGTCTCTTCAGTAACTTCATCATATTTTTGTGTCATAATATTCACTAATCTAGTCTTAGTTCTTAATTGAGGTTTCAGTTCTTTAAATATTCTATCTCTTTCTTGCATAGAAACTACAAGAAACATATTATCAATTTCTTGGTTTCTGATAGTTTCATCCTCAATCTGTGCTAATTTTTTCCTAGTCTCCAGTCTACCATATAACTTTTCAGGTATACTGCCCTCTATCTCCAATAGATTATTTTTGAAAACAAGTAAATGATTAACTACAACATCCTCAATCCAAATTTTAACTGTTTCCTCATACATGTTAAAGTATTTGTTAATAGAAACTAACTTCCCTTGCTCAATAGCTCTCTTCTCAATCATCTTCAAGTCAGGTTTCCATATATGCTTGTCACTTTCGGGTTTCTTCTCTTCTCTCATAGTGTTTTGTTCTTTAGATGGTGAAATTTGTTTTTTGGATCTAGTACTCACTCTAGGAGTAATCTTTTCTACCTGTGAGGTCTGCTGTTGTGGAGGGGAGGTTACATCAATAATCATAGGAGGTGGATTGTCTACCATCACTACTTCAAGAGGTGTAAGGGCTTCTGTAGCATTACTTCCCAATCTAGAAGATTGCCCTGCTAACTTATTCTTAACTTATTTCAACCCTTCCTCTGTGAATCATGCCTTAATACCACATTCATGCACAATGTTTTCTACTTTTCTCTTCCTCAAACCTCTGGTCTATTCCTCTCTTACTTTAGCTGATTTTTTCTCATAGGTTCCCCATCTCTTCTTAGATGTATCTATCTCAGATGCTAGGACATGTTCAATTTGCATAGTTAATACCTCAGAACTTACCTCATATCCCATAGGATAACACCATTTCTTCCTTAGTATTACTTCCTCAAAGCATACATAATCAGCTACAACCATGAAACAAATTGTATCCTTGTACTTCTCAACTAAGTCTTCAGGTATCGTGTATCTTCCCTTCATCTTCCTCTGAAGAATCTTAATCATACCAAACAACTCACCATCAACCCATGTACTATTCTATCTTCTGTAACTATCATAAATTTGTATACCGGTAGGTATCCCTTTTCTCCAACCACTAGGGTGCATGCCTGGAAATTTGTGCTCAATGTGTAAGTACATATGCATCAATAGTGAACCAAATTTGAACGTCTTGATCTATCTTTCTTTATCAGTTTCACATTCTCCATAAATTTTTGTGCTAACACTTCGCATAGATTTTATTTAGTATTCTGTTTCACCATTCTATATTCCATCATGATAACTCTTGCATATACTGAATTAGGTCTACTACTATAGTAGAATTTATAACCAAGTATCATAGAAATCAATTTTACATCTTGTTGCACAATGTCTCTTACTGACATAGCTCACCTATCCAATTTCGATGTGTTAGGGTTTCAACTTGCTTCTTCACATGTTTCTCTGCTCTAGGAATGATTCCATTATTATCCAATACAGTAATCTCATGAATCAATTCACTACAAATCTTCATAGGTTGCTCACCTATCCAAATAAACTGATCATGTACTCTGCTCAACAATATCTTAAACCATTCTTCTTCGTCAAATTCATATAAGTCCAGAATTTTCATAATGCTCAATTAATCAACTTTTTGTATTCATCTCTCATAATTCCTTTGTCAGTCATATACTCCATTTTAGTAGAAATTTCATCAATACCCATTATATTATACTTACAATGAATGTATGCCCTAATGTCTTCTACGTGTAAAAATCTATATGGTGTCTGAGAAAATGCTCCTTCAGGGTCTTCTTCACAAGACTTGAAAGGATGTATCTAGAATTTGTATCTAGGTCAATCTACAAAATCATAAATAACAAGTGCATCCATAACTAGATGATGTAAATACCTCTTACACGCTGAATTCTAAGTATTTTCTTCTATCGATCATGCAAGGCAATTGTAAGATAGACTAAATCTCTCTTCTCTCTGATTTCCTTAGGTCACTGCTCATCAAATGGTAAGGAAATAGATACTCATATGGTTCTTTATACAATGTTAAGTCATTAAAGGTTCACATTACCCAATACTGTCTAGTCGGCTATAAATCTCGCGATCACACAATAAGCATCGTCCAATGTTGTGCTCTTAAATATATACTCCATGATGTCAGTCACAATCATACCTAATCTCTCTAGAGCTCAATCCACAAAATTAGGGGTTGGATATATTCTGATATCTTCATCCAATGCTCCCCCTAAGGCCATGATCGGCCAATTAGGTCAATCCCACCTTGTTACCATCAGGCAAAGATCCAGTAGCATCTACTGTCTCTCCCTAAACCAATGTCTCACTTGTCTCTTTGATCTTCCATATCTTACCATTGATTTTATCCTCTGCTTTCTTAAAACAACTGTCAAAATCATTCTTTAAATCTACAACACTCTTACCAATATCATTTCCATTCTTCTATGTATTCATAGGAGGTGATACTCTTCTATTTTTTTCTCCATTGTACCTGAAAAAATTTGCTATATGACCTGGATTATTGCATTTGTAACATATAGGAGATCTTCTTTCCTTATTTACTTGCAACTTACAATACTTCGCAATGTTTCAAAGATTATTACATCTGTAGCATGTAGGTTGCACTGTAGGTTCTATTCCATTGTCTTGTTTATATCCAAATTGATTAGGTTTCCTTCATTCTGCTTTCTTGTGTCCATATTCATTACAATTAAAACAATAACCAAAAAAGGTCTTAAAAGGGGCATTACCTCTGCAATCTCTTTTCATGTGTCCAAACTTGTTACAACCAAAGCATCTATCATTGAAGGGTCTGATCTTCTCTCTGGTTCTTCAATAGTAGGTTTTTTAGCATCAGTATTTGCATCAAATTTCTCTTCTTGTTTCTTCGAACATTCAGCTTCATTGAATCCAACACCAGTCATATCACCTTTAGGTTTCTATCTGTCTCTTTGTTCATCGATCAAATCACTGCTAGTGTGAAGTTTCTCAATGTGTTTCTTTGCCTCAAAAAGTTTACCTTTTATGATCTGATTGTATTTCTCCAGTTCTAGATACTTGTTCTTGTAGTTGTTAGCCTCATTCTTCATTTGTTCCATCAAAACATTTGCACTATTCAAAGCATATTCAATATTCTTCTTAGCATCCTTTTGTAATTGAATCTCTTTAGTCATGGCTTCATTGTCAAGCTTCAAGGTTTCATTTTCTTCTTCAAGTTGCTTCATCTGATTTGAATTGTCTTTGTTTGAATTTTCTTTTATCTGAACCACAAGATCATGTCTCTGAATTCTAGAAAGTTCAAGTTGGTCTCTAAGTTTCTTTATAAATTTCTCATATCTTCGCATGTTGAATCTTAATTCTCCATTCTCTACTTTTAATTTATCAAGGTCTTCAAGTGTAGCATCAAATTTTTCTTGCAAACTATCTAAATCCATTCTTATCTTCCTTAAGTTGTCAAACTTTCTCTTCAAGGGCCAAATTATCTAATACCAATTTTTAGGATTAGGTAATACTAAGAGGGGGGTGAATCAATATTACAGCACTTAACAAAACTTTTCAACCAATTATAAATAATCCATAAGCTTGCAGAAATGAAAAGAACATAACCAAATAACATAGTACTCATAACACTATTATTTCTTGTTGAGGAAACCCTGGCCAAGGGAAAACCCTGGTGGGGATGGTACCCACAAGCATGCACTAAAGTATAGTGTCCCTATTAGGAGACCTAGCCCTGTTAGGAGCTGAATATTACATAGTAAAATTCCTTGTTAGAGGAATAACAACCCTATTGTATACAACACCCTGTTACGGGCCAACTGAGCATACATCTCTTACAATATAGTTATGTTACAAAATATTCTCATTAATGAACAAAATAAGCATCTCTAATGCTTAGATAGTTCTATTCATAGTTATTCAATTATATTTTTCATCCTCTGCTATGCCATTCACATATCACATCCAAAACCTTGTTTTTACAATTCTCTCTTTGCTGAACAAAAAGATCTTACATATATATCTTTCTTCTTTACCAAGTCGGCCCTCAAATACAAATATTACATAGTCATCTCTCAATATAGAATACATTTAATAGAGAAAATATCAAATGCATAGTTGGCGCTCTTACATAATCAAAGTATAGGTTATCAACAATCATAATCCAACTCCAATTTCTAGGAGTCCACGTCATACTCCCTGAATCATCGCTTTTGTACAGCTGCTTTGTATCACTATTCTGTTGTTGTCTGTTTGTCTTCAAATCTATCTTAATTAATGTAAACATCACCAAAAAAAAATCGATCTTAGGCGGAGGTCACACATACCCCATACTATCTTCTTCTAATCTCTCTTGGCATAACTCATCAATCTCGACCTTCGATACTTAAAATACCTCTGTATTTCTGCTTTTGGACTTAGCCAATTTCAGAGTCAACAAAACTTAAATTTAAATGAATCGATCAGTATGCCAGATGTGTTTCCACAAATGAAAACCAAAAAGTGGATGAACAAACCAAAAGGGACAACTATCAAAAGATGAGTGAGATGAAGCATAAATTTTAAAAATAATGCAGAATCAATTCAAAAGGAGTAGAGGAATATTTTGTTTCCCTATTTGATTTACTAACTTCCCCAAAGACACATGGGAAACCTTCAAGTGCTCATCCACCTCACAAATACAACTCTCATTTTTTAAGAGAGAGTGATAAATCATCCCTATAAAAGGAGGATAATGAAGTTTTACAATGGCTCTAAAAAGAGGAGGATACTTCAAACAATCTCGTTGAAAGAGTGCAACATATCAATATCCAAACTAATCAATATGGAAAGGGATTTCAAATACTGAAGAAGATGGGATAAAATGGAAGAGGACCCTTAGGAACAAGAAATAGAGGGTTTCTAGAACCTATTGAACCTTCTTGGAGATCAAAGGATGAGAAATCAGGAATAGGGTATCAAGAAAAAGGAAAAAGTTCAAGCCCTATGCATGATTTTTATGAGCATGTACACATGTAAGAATCTAAGAGTGAGGATGATTCTAGAGAATATGAGTGGGATTCCCTATCCGAAGACTCTTGTCATGACAAAGAGGTAGATGTTATTCATACCTATGCTACCATTCCTAAGACCAAAATTCAAGACAATATGGATCAAGGTTTGAGTTCTACACAAGCATCAAATGAGCCTCAAGAATCCAATGTAGGACAAGCATCTAGTGGAAATAAATAGATAGGTGAAACTTGGATACCTCTGTGGGGGGTGATTCAAATGTTAGATTTAATCCACACACATTCTTTCCCATGGAAATATACGAGTCTAGTGAAGAGAATTTTGATCCAACTTCCATGGAACACCTCAAGAAAGCACATGTTATTGACCTAAGAGATACAATGTATGAACCCTCAAATGAAGTCATTTACTTGAACCTATACACACAAAATAGTGCACTTCTATGAATCCTTACATGCAAGGAAACTCAAGAATGAGCCCTCACAAATCGATCCATAGCTCTCTATGCATGGAGTTGCAAGATTTGTAAAAATTGCTCTCAGCTAGAGCTATAAACNCATGACCTTGCCAATAAACCACACAACGAGAGATTCACAATGAAGACAAGGGCAAGAATGCCAATATCTCCAATGAATCAAGTGTATGAAATGCAATGCAAGCTAGATGATAATGCAAACTAGTCTATGAAAATGAAAGTACAATGTAACTAATCTATGAAAGCAAAGAACAAATGTTACCAAGCCTTCCTATTTAAACTATGTGAGATTATTCTATTGCATAAAAGGAAATCTAAGCTATGAAATGAAACTATGAA
>MU224591.1:1286066-1296203 GCA_018584345.1 Thuja plicata | reverse complement strand
GCAACATAGGATAAGAAGAAATGTGGGGATTTTTTATTTAAATAAAAGAGGAGGAAATTCCTTTTATTTAAATAAAGGCTTAGGATAAAGTGATTTTATTATTTAATTAAAAGAGATTTTTAATTAAATTAAAAGAAAGCATGTTCTCTTAATTAAATAATATTTTTATTTTTATTTTTTCTCTTTTAAATTAAATAAGGCTCAAACCTTATGAAATATTGAATTGATTATGATATGATCAAGGAAATTGATATAATTGATATTGTTGATATTTGAAAGTATTGATTCAGGGATTTGATAAATTGAGAAATGGGGCCCAAAGTCTAGGCGACCATTTTAGGGTGCATATAGAACCCTTCAAATGAAAACTTTCCTAATGAGTCCTTAGCCCTTATTCATCCAGAACTCATTGATTGGGACTTAACCGAACCTAATGACTTACTCTATTTTCCCAATGACAATTTTATGGCCCAATACCTTAACGCAGTTGATCCATCTTCCACCAATGAATTCAATTCAAACATGATGATAGAGGCAAGGGTAAAATCTCTTAATCCACAAGATAAAAGAAAAAAAAGTGTAAAAAATGAAAAGGTCTAGTAGTGAAAACCACCATGTGGCAGTACTAGACCCTAAAGTAAAATTAACGGATGTTTCCAAAGGTGAAAACCCAACTCTAGCACCTAAGGAAGAGAGATTGGATACCCTACCAAAGCATGATAAAGAGAGATCTCCTATCCTCATTGAGACAATATAAAAGGTCAACATTGGCATTGAATTGGATCCAAAGTTTATTCACTTAGCAACATCATTGACTCCATCAGAAAGCAAGGATTTCATCAAATTCTTTCAAGCAAAGCAAATCAAATTTGCATGGTAATATGTAGACATGCCAAGATTGGATCCAAGTTTCATAATGCACCACCTCAATGTGAGACCTGGCGTGAAACCTGTGAAGAAAAAGTTGAGAAAAATGCATCCCCATGTAGCTCTATTGGTTAAAGCAGAATTGGAAAAGTTACTCAAGGTTGGCTTCATAAGAGTAATAGCTTATGCAAAATGGATCTCCAATATTGTACCTGTTACTAAACATGACAAATCCATTCGAATATGCACAGATTTTAGAGACCTTAACCTTTCTTTCCCTAAGGATGATTTTCCATTACCTAGCATTGATGCTATAGTGGATTTGATGACAGGACATTCTATGTTTTCATTGATGGATGGATTTAGTGGCTACAATCATATTCAAATTGCACCTGAGGATCAAGAAAATACCGCTTTCACTTTCCCTTTGGGTACTTTTTGTTAGAATGTTATTCCCTTTGGCCTCAAAAATGTCCGAGAAACTTACCAAAGAGCAATGACAACTATCTTCCATGACATGATGCATACTTTCCTAGAAGACTATGTGGATGATATCTTAGCAAAATCACATCAAAGAAAAGACCATTTACCCATCCTAGAAAATATTTTCACAAGGTTGGAGCAATTTAAATTAAGGTTAAATCCAAAGAAATATGCATTTGGTGTTCAATCCGGCAAGCTATTGGGCTACATAGTTTCAGCAAAAGGGATAGAAGTGGATCCAGAAAAAGTACAAGAAATCATGGAAATGGAAACTCCCAAAAAAATTATTCAAATTAGGTCACTTCAAGGAAGGCTTCAATCTATTAGGAGGTTCGTATCTCAATTGGTAGAAAAGTGCCACTCTTTTACAAGATTGCTACATAAAGATGCCATTTTTACATGGGATGATGAATGTGAACAAGCCTTCACCTTATTGAAGATGTACTTGGTAAATCCACCCATTTTGATGCCTCCCATTAAAGGAAAATCCTTACTACTATACATTTCAGCAACGGAGAGATCTTTAGGGGTTTTGTTAGCACAAGAGGATGATGAAGGAAAAGAAAGAGCTATTTACTACTTAATTAGAACTTTGATAAAGTATGAGTTGAATTATAGTTTCATGGAAAGAGCTTATCTAGCAGTAGTTTTTTCCCCACAAAAATTACGACATTACAAATTGATGCACAAGGTGAAGTTGATTGCAAGGATTGATCCATTAAAGTATTTGCTTAATAAAACAACCCTAACAGGAAGAATTGCTAAATGGGTGATGGTACTTAGTGAATTTGACATTGAGTATGTGGAAAGAAAAGATATCAAGGGCCAAGTCATAGCTGATCTATTGGCTGAAAATCCTTTAGTTTCTACTCATCCTATTCAAGTGGAATTTCCAAATGTCAAAATAGTCAATGTGGAAGCCAAAGCATGGAAATTATATTTCCATGGATCCTACACTCAGAATGGTTCAGGAGTCGGAATTATATTGATTACACCACAAGGATATGCCATTCCTAATTCTTACAAACTATTGTTCCCATGCACAAACAATATTTTAGAATGTGAAGCTTTAGTCATAGGCATCAAAATGGCCTTAGAATAGAATGTCACAGAACTGCAAGTTTATGGGGATTCCCAATTAGTCATCAATCAAATCAATAATTAATATCAAACTAAGGATGAAAAATTGATGCCATATAAAAGGATGGTAGACAAATGGAACAAATACTTTTCCTTGATTATATTTGAACAAATTTTGAGGGATAAGAATAGAGCTGCAGATGTTATGGCTACTTTGGCTTCTTTACTCAAAATGCCTGATCAAAATGCGAGGTACAAATTCTTGGTGGAAGAGTTGGTGAAACCGGCTTTAGACCTACCTGAAACTCAAATAATTGGCCTTATAAATGGACATGACTCACCTTGGTACAAACCCATTTATACCTATCTCAAAGACCAATTTTTACCTTTAGACCAAACCTGTGCCCAAAAATGACATTTTATACACCAAGCGGCTCGTTACACTATCTTATATGACACATTGTATCACAAAGGTCTTAACGGAATTATTCTTAGGTGTTTAGAGGATGAGTAATTGAAGTTATCTTTAATATACATTCCCGAGGGTATCTGTGGGTCATATTTGAGTGGGTTGAATTTAGCCAAGAAAATCCTCCATATGGGGTATTTTTGAAAAACCTTAGAAAAGGATGCTTGCCACTTTTTTAAAGTGTGTTCAAAATGCCAATATCATGGAGACATGATCCATGTGTCTGCATAAGATTTTCACCCATTCATTACACCATGGTCATTTTACCAACGGGGTTTTGATCTTATTGGAATGATTTATCCACCTTCTTCCAATGGTCACAAATACATCATCACGGCAACAAAATATTTTACCAAATGGGTAGAGGTCGTACCTTTGACAACTGCAACGGGAAGATAGATTTCTATGTTTATCCTTAATCACATCATTTGTAGATATGGTATTCCTCATGCCATCATCACGGATAATGGAAAACAATTCAAGAACAAAGATGTGGATGAACTATGTGAAACCATCCATATAACACACCATTCTTCCTCCATTTACTATCCTTAAGGTAATGGACAAGCCGAAGATACAAATAATAATATCCTCAAAATCTTGGAAAGATCAGTTGACAAATCAGGAAGAGATTGGCACGTCCAGATAAACCTGGCATTATGGGCCTACAGAACTAGCATTTGAACACCAACATGAGCTACACCATTTTCCTTAGTTTATGGGGCAGAGTTTGTTCTACCTTTGGAGGTTGAAATTCCATCCTTAAGAGTTTCATTACATGGATTAATCAAAGATGAGGATTATAGGGTCGCCCGACTTCAACAATTGGAATTGTTGGAGGAACATCAAACACAAGCTTATGAGAATTTGAAAGTGAATAAAAAAAGACTCCCAAGGAATTACAAAAAGCATATCAAACCTAGAACCTTTCAAGTGGGAGACTTAGTGTTAAGAGAAAACCCTAAAAACTAAGAAAATAGAGAAAAGAAAGGAAAATGAGAGGCAAATTGGCTTGGACCTTTTGTAATTACTTCCTCTTTTGGAATGGGGACCTACAAGCTAGCTGATTGTGAGGGTGATGAGTTGCAAGATCCTATTAATAACATCCATTTAAAGAGGTTTCATACCTGATCAGATGAAAGAGTATAGGAAAAAAGAGTTTTAGATGAGTGTGTATCCAATGAATTCAGTATCATTCTTTGTACATGAGAAAAGTTCAAAATCCAAAAACATGAGAAAAGTTCAAAATCCAAAAAAATGAGAAACGTCAAAAGTTCAAAAACAATGGGAAAGCATAAAAAGGAGAAAATTGAGCATGAAGAAAGAAAAAACATTCAAAAATCAAAAAATGGTTGTCTTGGTGAAAACCTAGCAAATAGGTGCCTTGCTGATATTAAAAAAAAAAGAAAAAAAGAAAAAAAGAAAAAATTGAAAAAGGAGAAAAAGTGCCTTGGTGAAAACCTAGCAATAGGCGCCTTGGTAGCAAAAAAAGAAAAAAAAAAAAGAGAAAAAAGAGAAATAAACCTCAAAAGGTGAAAACCTGGCAATCAGGCATTTTTTGATCCCTTAGGTCTTTCCTAGTTGCATTTGTACATATTGCCTTTTCATCATCTCATTTGTATATCCTCATTGCATCCGTCATTTGTGCATAGTCATAATAAAGTATTTGGGATGCATTGTCACATACTAGGTTTCATTTTCCCAAGATTCACATGGTCTCATTTTTCACTTGGGGGCAAAAACATTGGTTTTGATACCAACGGATTCAATAAAGCACTACTTTTGGTCACATGTCAGAGGAGATTTTCAGAGCTTTAGAGGAGAGATATTGTTGAACCTTTGATAGATATCATTGTTCAAATCAAGCATTCAATTTTACAACTTGACCCTTGAACTTCATGACTTTATTATTAGGATTAAAAATTGACACTTCCTAACTGATCATAATGTTTGGAAATTCTATTGAAAATATTGATACAATACAAAACACTTGAAGCTTTTGATGAAATTCATTGTATTTTGTCATGTCTTTTTAGTTAATCAATGATGTTTTGACTAGATCCGCAATGATGAAGACATGATATTTTCTTGACTTTGAGTGACTGTTTTGAGGAAGATCCACCAACTTGTGTGAATTCGTCTAAGGACATGGTCATCAAATAACCATCAAGGACTTTAATATAGGAAGGAGG
Organism: Thuja plicata; assembly: GCA_018584345.1. NCBI lineage: Eukaryota > Viridiplantae > Streptophyta > Pinopsida > Cupressales > Cupressaceae > Thuja > Thuja plicata. Next base: position 1,291,112 of record MU224591.1, on the reverse strand, counting down.
GTTAACCTTTGTTTGTTTACACAAACAGATACCTTGGCTATTTAGATCTTCCATATCTTAATACCAAAATCCACTTGCCACATTGAATCTGATGAAACCGGTATTCATACTCCCATAGTTTATTATTCAACTAGTGAGGGTTGTACTAGTTTTCCAATGGATACCAAAGTGATAAAAGTAGTATTTATATCATCATGATGTGGTCAGTGCTGATTGTACTTGCTCCTAGTTCCACAACTCTCAATGATGAAAATATATTTCTATTGCATTTTTTCACAAAGCTAGTGACAGTTAGTTGCATTGCATTGCATTTTCATGTTAGATTAATTGCATGTTTAAAGGATTTTCCAAGTTCAAGATGGTTAATCAATTTTGGGAGTTCAATTCCATTATCTTGTTTCAAATCAATGATGTGAGATTCTCTTTTGCATTAATTCATTTTACATTAATCATTATTCATTATCTTTTATATCAAGAGAAAATTAAAAGATTCATAAAAGCATTAATCATTATCCATTTTACATCCATTTAAAAATGCATTTCATATAAGCTGCATACATCAAAAATAAAAAAGCTAGTTGCATTCATTTTACCATTGCATTGCATAAACCATTACATTCATCATATAAAATTAAAAAAACATATAGAAGTAGTTGCATAATCATTTGCATCCATTTATATATGTCATATCTAAGACACTGCATCCATATCATATAAAATTAAATGCATCATAAAAATCATATAGATCTGCATATAAAGAAATCTCACATCAACATCATAACAACATCATGAGAATCAAAGAGCATCATAAATAAATGTCCATCAAAAATGTCCATAAACATATGTATATCAAGATACATCTACAATATGGTACATCATCAAAATCCTGATCAAATCATACATATGGTACATCAATACATATCCAGAGGATCAATATCAAAGCTATATCCAATCAAGACCCAGTAGAGGCACCTGATCCATCACCGGTCCCAACACCTAATCCATCTCCTGTACCTATATTCCCTGGCCCATCTAGACCCCTGTCTGATCTATCTGTGGTCCTAGGAGGAACTTGACTGCTAGATGCACCCTGACTCATCTACTCCATCCTACTCATAAATTTCTACATCATAGCACTAATCTGAGCCACCTGAGATGACATCGTTGAGAAATTTGTCTGTAGGCTCTTAATATCCTGCTCCACTCTACTAGGTGGAGGTGGTTGTACTAGACCTATCGGAGCTGAACTAACCTATGGTTGTATGATAGGAACCTATTGTAATGGAACCTTCTGTAATGAACCTACTGTGGTACCTGTTGTGCCTAAACCTGTGCCCTGGAAACCTTCCTAGCCTGATCAAGGTGTGCCTGCTTGGCATCCCTTTGTCTCTGATGTCCCCATGTTGCAGCCGGTATGGGAGGAACCACCTGTCTCTGTCAAGGAACATATCCACCACCCCTAGCTCTGACATGACCACCCCACATCTAAGGTCCCATATGTCCTTTTCCTAAATCTCTAAGAGCTCTCAATACCCTAGGAGCTCACTGTACTTGTTGTACTCTCCGACCACCCCTACCACCATCTCCTCCATCATCATCATCAGGTGTATCATCTATATTGGGGATAGGCTCTGCCGGATCTATGTGTCTCATGAATCTGTGCCTGGTAAACCACTCCCTATACTCTGTAGACATCTCCACATCAGCCACATGGTCTAACATATCCCATCGGATGAACCCTAATATGTCAATCTTGGTACAAGTGAACTCATAATCTACGTGATCTCCCCACATGGATCATTGTGTCTGTACTTGTGCATATAATTCCATACCCTATGAAATATCTTGTACCCTATCGTACTGACGTAGAACACTCATAAATTAAAATCTCTCAATAACAAGAGGTGATTGACCAATCATCCATCGAGGGGAGAACATATAAGCAAGATCATCATCGTCCTCTCTCCAGCCCTTGCAACCAAGGTAAGGTCTCACGATGACCTGATCAATATCATCTATCATCCTACGCCAATACTCAACCTTTCCCAGACAATGCTGGACAATCATGCAATCATAAAGGAATGCATATGGCCATCCTCGACCCCGCACTCGAGCTACAATTGGTCTAGTGACTAGGATGTGCTCCCAGGTCCATAACTATAACAATATCGCTCTGGATGATATGGTTGCACTCTCTTGATACACTACCTTGTGTAAATCATGATATAACTATGTGAGCACACAAGAACCCCAATCAAATCTATGAGGATGTTTAATTAAGTCCTCCAGGATCCATCCCCATCTGACTGTGAATCCGCGACCTCGTCTATCAGGAAGAAGTAAACCGTCGATCACTGCACCTTACACTGTAGGCAAAGTAGGAAATGATACGAACTACACCTATGTAATGGTATCATCTTTGATCTTCAGATATTGAAAGACCCATCTGCAAGCACTACCATCATATACCTGATCATAGTAAACCATATCTCCTCGAGTAGGGATGTGTAATAATCTGTATACATCCTCAGGTGTGATCATCATCTAACTGAGGGGTGAGTGGAAAGTATTATGGTCAGAGTGCCAACACTCTGCCATAGCTGTGAGTATTCCCCAATTCAGCTAAAACTGAGGTATATCAAGGAGGAAGTACAAACCGCAGTGCTCAATAACACGCATCTCTGGTCTAGCCAGATCGCCCGCTAAATCAAGCAACCACGATGGAAGGATTCATACATATAACTTACGGAACTATGCCTATTTTGCAATCAAGTGAATCGTTTAGCATCTTCATATCAATGGATCATTTCAAGTCAATCAACAACAATCAAATCAATCCTTTTCTCTTTTTGAGCGTACAACCCATTGTTCCTAACTCTAGATCTTGAGAAGGGATCAATATATCCGTTATCCTATCAATCATTTTTCTATCCAATCATATTGACATATCAAAGATCCATTTATGTGATCATTCTAATATCCTAAACACTTTATAGCACTACTAAACACACCTATCTATCCTAAAAATCAATCCAATAATCAAGATGTTCAATCAAAAGTAATTTGTTCTCATTGAAATCGGGTTTTCATCAAATTTTCTTGTAGGCGCCACTTCACCCAGTGTACATGTCATTTCATGCTCAAGCATTATTTCATTTATCATATGCGTGACTAGACGGATCGGACGTGGTACTTTGCATTATACATGTCATTTTCCCTTTGCAGTCGACATTTTACTCATCCTAAGCGGCATTTAAATTCTTTTTTTGCCCTAGGGTTTCATAAGCGGTATTTTATCTCTCACAAGCATGTTTTGACCCAATCTATACACAGCATTTCAATGTGCATAGCCATCATTTAACAATGTAGATGCGGCATTTAGCACTATTAGGCGGCATTTAAACTATCCTACACGACATTTGGCCTAAAAATGCCCTAATTTATCCTAGTAAGTGTTATTAAAAGCATTAAATGAAGTCGTACAAAAGAAATAAATGCACAAAGAGGTCAAAACCACTTACCGGAGGTCCATAGTTTGTTGGTCTCTGATATTTGCGACCTTGTTTGAACCGATGCTTTCAAATAGGGACCACCATGGTCTAAAATCTCAAGAGAATTAGAGCAAAATCTCAATAGTAAAAAGTGAAAATGAATAGTAAAAATGGATTTTTTAATCTATTTATACTATTTGACCTAATTTTGAAGAGATTTTTGACCCATTTTGACCTAATCTACATTTTCTTCACACTAGGGCATGTTTTTTTGCCAGGATCATCATCATTGTTTTCAAAAATGAAAACATATTGGATCTATTCTTTATCAGTATCATCATCTTTTGATTCAGGACATCAATCTATTTTCATTTCTAAGGGGGCATCATCACATTATCAAATCAGATTATGCATCAAACATCAATCTAAATCTGGGGCATTTAAATTTCAAACATCATCAGTGGGGAATTCTACGCCTTTTCAAATGATTTTCGCATCAAGATATCGCATCAATCTTCGCATCAAGGTTTCAAATCAAGGTTCGCATCTCGGATCAAGTTATCATCGAACTAGGTTTTGGATCAATCAATCAAACAAACATCAAATCAGTGATCAGGACATTGAATTTTCTTTGAATCAATGTGCTTTGCACATCAATTTAAAGAGGGGCATTTGTAGACACCTAAAATTGGTCAGGTGTTCTCTAATCAAGAAAACTGCATTTTTCATCAAATTGCTCCAAATCTCATCAAAATGGACTAAATCAATTCAAATGGACATTTATTAAATCAAATTGGGATAAAATCAATTAAATCAAAGGATTAATTAAAAAATGACATCAAATGATCAAATAGCCAAAAGGGATTAATCAAACTATATAATAGATTTTAATCAATTAATTATACAGTTTAAATCAAAAATCAAATCCAACATATTCCCCTACATGGCTAAATTAATTAATTGATTGAATTAATAAATCCTAATATCTTTCAACATGAATTTGAGGAACCAATGAGAATTGAGAAATAAAAGCAAATGGATCACTCCAAATTTGCAATCTCAATCACTCATGTTGAACTTTAAATCCTAATCACTCAAATTTGTCTCTTTGTCCCAACCTTTGAGACAAGCACTTAAATTGTGCCCCTATTAGAAACCATTTGAAAGCCTTTCACTCAACCAAGGCTAAACCATGATCAATTGACTCTACCCCCTACACTTGGGAAAATCTTATAAATAGAAGTCATTTTGCAAGCATAACATATCTGAGACATTCTAATGGAAAGCATCCATACTATAGGCATTTTAAGAGCAATTTGAGCAATAGAAAGCATAATTGAGAGCATTTGAGTGAATCATGTTGATGATTTGAGTGAATTGTGAGTTAGATAGGCATATCATAATCATTTTTCTCATTCTAGGACTATCACTAGTAGAGATTAAGGAGGAGAGCTCTATTAGCAAGCTTAGTTAGAGATCCATGGGATGCTTAAGGATTTATTTGCAATTCTTAGTTTAAATTGTTATTGTTTTTCTATAGAATTGCTAGTAAATA
>MU224591.1:1270649-1285986 GCA_018584345.1 Thuja plicata | reverse complement strand
TATATATATATATATATATATTATGAATCTTCCCGCCACCTTTTATATGTAAACGTTGAATTATTTCATTTAGGTCCCGCCATTTTTTTGGGTGCCCAAAAATATCGGGTACCCAATAATATCAGGTACACAATAATATCAGGTACCTAATTAGGCTTGTGCTTTGGTGTCAGGTTTTCCCAGGTGTACTGACACCCAGGCCTACTAAAAAGTCAACAAATATTTTCATGCGCTTTTGGATGAGTGAAAATTGGATTTTTTCATATCGCCACTTTTTGGCCCCTCATCTTCTTGCACATACCTATGTATACCTTTCCATTGTAAGATCTTTTATCTTCAATGATTAAACCTTCAAAATAAGAGAAATATCTCTGATACCAATTGTTGGGATAATAGAAAGGGTGTGTACTGAGAGGGGAGGGGTAAATCAGTACCCTTAAAAACTTTTAATCAATTCTTTGTAACCACTATTATATATTAACCAACTGAGTAGATTGCATACATCAAACATATAATATCACTGTTGAAATGTAAATGCATGTAAAATAAACAATACACATACATGAAATTAAGTACTCGTGACACTAGTATTTTGGTATCGCATAAAACCCATGTTAGAAGGTAAACATTGCGGTGGAGATGAAACCCACAAAGCTTCACTGCTACAGCAATAAAGAAGCTTGTTAAAGCTTACAAAGAGTGATCACTTCTGATTATCTTACCCTGTTAGGAGTAACAATGAGATCGATTAGATCTACCTCATGTGAGGATTTAGCAACACAAATTATGTGTCCACTCGGTTAAGAGATTTACAATAAGATAGTTAAGTCTACTCTGTTAAGAGATTTTGGGGTCTATTACAATTGTTAGAGAGTAACATAAATTTTGATCTGAAACATAAACAATCTTAATATTGCTCATACAAATCCATTAAGAGCATACAAAAATTATCACCTCAATGTGAATGATAATACCTACTGCTCTATTTTTCTCGATAGCCTTGCCTTAGTTCTGAAAAATTGATTTCTGCAATGTAGTCTCTGTCCTTAAAATCCCTTGTCTGATATTTGATGTTTGTAGTATGGTGGCTGCTTGATCATTGCTTGATCAACATACATTACAAAATGACATCTATACATTTATATATTAAATGATATGACCTAATTAGGCATTAACAATTACATCCCTACCCTAAGATCAACGGTGTACAAAATTTACTTTGATCATCTACACATAGGAGACATAAACAATCAATGTTGTATATCCATAATTAATGTCCTCCTCGATCGTGTAAACCATTATCTAGGTCGGCTAAAAAGTTGTTACATAGAATAATGTGCCATATCTAACTTTTATGTGGCCTTTGTTCCACTTAGTTAATGTTGTCTCTCGGTGCTCGGTGTAGACTATGTATCTCAGTTATATTGTTGTTCGATTATGTTGTGTAGCTCGGTGTTGCGTATTGCTCGCTATTGTCTGTCAACTTGGGTATCACTGTACTTGGTTAACTCTGGGCATGATCAATGCTCTCAATTAGCTCTGTACTTTAGTGAATATACTAACTGTCATGTTTGACTCTGTTACCGTATGTCCATTATGACTACTTGATAACTAATGACAACTTCAATGTGAAATTGGAGTAACATTTGAGTATAAAAGTATGGTGCTCAATCTATTTTATCATGCATTGATGATCTTCATGACCAATTTTGTTACAAAAGGAACATTTAACTCGCTTAGCAATTGAAATGCTTTGTTGAGATGAGTTATCCTTTTTGAATTTATTAATTTTTTCTTCTTTCTTCCCTTCTTTGTCCCTTTTAGTGTTATTTTTCTCTCCTTTAGCATTTTTATGTTTTTCATTTCCTGTAATTAGAGCTTGAGCCTTAGCGGATTTAAAGGTACCCATTTGAATTAATTTTTCTTGTTCCCTTGTAAGATCACCAATGAAGTTATCAAGTGAGGGCATAGACCATGAGGCACCAAGGGATCTTTTTGTCAAATAGAAAGTAGAGAAAAACATAGAAAATTCATAACCTAGCTTAGAAAGTACAGAAAGGATTAATTGATCCTCTTTCTTGTCAATACCACTATCTTTTAATTGCAACTTTAAAGATTTAAACTTAGTAAATAAATCCTCTAATATTGAAAATATAGAAGGACTAAGACCTAGGAGTTGATTTTCCAACTCATGACTTCTAAGTTCATCAACTGTCCCAAATAGTTTGTTTAGAGCTTGCCAAACTTTTTTGGTTGTTTTCAAGTTCTCAACATGAAATACTAATTCAGGAGATAGGTTTAAACATATAAATTCAAATTCTTGGTCACACTTATTAAAATATTTTTCCTTGTCCTTGGCTACGTTAGGTTCTTTTTTTTATCCCATTATTACCCTATATAATCCTTTATTCTTTAGTACAAGAATTAATTTCAGCTTCCAATCATGATAATTTAAAGGGGTTAGGGGTTGTATAGTTACATTAAGATCCATGTTCATAGACTTAGATAGTTTCTTGTAGAATTTATAAATGAAGAAAGAAGAGCACTTCGTGAGGAAGTGAGAAAAATAGGAACCACACTACACCCCCTTGATTATATTTCCCCCATTATTTTTGGCACTTTATAAAAGGAATGTTTTGTAATCAAACCCACAAAAACACCCAAAATGACACTTTATAATGATAGTGTGTGAGCGTGTCCATTAGATTTGTGACAAAAAAATTATGCACTTTTTGCAATTTAAAATAGAACTCAATTTTGAGTTAAGGAGAAAAAGTTATGAGAAAATTAATTTTGTCTCTTTACAAAATTACCCACCTTCATAAAAATAATTTAATGATGAAAATATTCTCACTATGGATGGCGACCAGGGATGGCCTGCCGACAGCGATTGCAAAGATGGAGAGGGCCCCTCCATGGTTGTGGTAGATATTCCATTGATGTTGAAGGGCACCAAGGAGAGCTTCACGCACCGATCAAGCCTTCCACAAATTTTTCATCGGTGCCAAGCCACACTGAGACATGCGTCAATCCCATGCATTGTTGCCCGAGGTTGTCAAGATAAGTTGTCTTTCTCACAGACTGCCACCAAACCAGAATATAGGCTTCAAAGTATCTCTACCTGCTCTAATACCATATAAGAAATGAGGATCTACAGAGATAAATCAAAAGTACAAAATAGGGCCACAAATTCAACCATTTGAATCAAAGGAGAAGTTGAGTACATATAGGCCTACAATGCAACTGAGTCCAACCATGAATGGGGGATGAATTGAAGTGGTGGAAAAAATACCCAAAAGACTAGGATGATGTGTTGAAATGAAATTGAGACATCTCCAATAGACTCCTAAAGGATGACGACTTGTGTAGACAAGTGTCAAACAACTATGGATGACTAATTAGGATTAAAAGCCTATGTGTAAAATAAATAATTACACTAACAACTTGCAATAAGTTTGAATGCTAATAATGGATATGGGTGTCAAAATGAGAGGTCTTTATGTCCTTTTATACTCATTTTGGGATTCAATATTGCATATGTTGACCCAATTAAAGATTTGGGAGAGACAACCCTGCATTTGGCCCAAAGCCCACTTAAGCACAATTCTCTAGGATAAGGCCAACCTAGATGGCCTTGTCCAAGAAAAGGTTAACCTGGTTGGCCTTGTCCAGGCATTTATTTTCTTCAAGCTTTCCCAGGCCTAGGGGAGTGTGATAAGTTACAGAGGAAGAAAATGAAAGATGCATGAATCAAGCATAAAGACATTCATATCTTGGAATCACCAAAATGGGGTCTAATAGGTCCTTAAAGGCATCTAATTATGGGTGCTAACTTTTTTGGATAGTACACTATCAAATGAACATGGGCTTGTACAATAATCCTGCAACATACGGTAAAACCAACCTTATTTTCTCTTTTTCTTCTACCTCCTTAGCTAATTTTTTAATGGGTATTTCTAAAAAGGTTTTAGATTCTAATGGTGTTTTTAATTGTAGGATTTATGGATATGGTGAATGCATGTTGTAGAAAAGGAGATTACAATTGATTTGACCTCTACACCGCAGCTTCAAATCTATGTACAAATAGAGATGCATATTTATTTTAGGACAATTATCTCTTTGAGAAGGAAAATAAAATCATTGTTAATGATATTTTTTTGGGATCATCTTCTTTTATGAGCCCTCTCAACCTCAACCAAATGATGAAACTATTGGAATTAATGGGAAGTGTGTACTGGGAGGGGAGGGGTGAATCAGTACCTCTAAAACTTTTGTATCCTTTTATCAATTAACCTTTGTGTAATCAACTGTTTATCCAACCATATTTTCTATACTATCTTGATGTTAGATATATCAATTCATAAACTTAATCAAACATGTGAACATTCATAGAAATATTCATGAAATTAATTGACACATAACACAAGATATGATATCGCAGAAAACTCCTGTTAGGAAGTAAAAACTATTGTGAGGATGACACCCACAAATTCTTCACTATCTATAGATTGGAAGAGGTTGGTTAAGGATTACAATTTGATCACTTCTGATGATTGGTACCGGTTAAGAGTATCTTTGGAGACCTATTAAATTCTACTCTATTAAGAGCTTTAGCAACACTATTGAGTGTGCACTCAGTTTAAGATTTATAGTTGGACTGTTAAATCCACCTTCCTTGAAAGGATTTTTACACTTTGCTTCACTTTTTAGAATGTAAGAAAATTACAATTTGACCTGGTGTATGCAATCTCCTATTTCTAATTACAGATCCATTTAAGTTTACATGAATAAGTATATCACCTAATGTGATTGAATAATACCTCTGTTGCTCGGTAGCCTATGTTCTTGGTTCTTCATAACCAAATTCACCTTTTGTTGTTTTGGTTCTTGAAACTTTCAGTCTGATCCATAGATGTGCTCGTATGCTTCATTAATCCTCTCTTCTATATTCACATCCTTTAAAATGAATGATTGCATCATCTATTTATAAGATAGATTGACGTCATCAAGTTTCATGTAAAACAATATTAACTCTAAGATCATAGGTTTACAACTTTACCTTGATCTCCTAGCCTATATGGTTTAAATCAGTTAGACTGATTGAAAGACTTACATTAATGTTTCTTTTCCCTAAAGAAATGGTTTTAAAAATAAATAAATACTCTATACATAGAATAAGACTATTTTATCTGAAGTGGAAGTCAAATCCACTTTTTGTGGGTTGCAACTGACTTTCGGTTTCTGTCAGTCGGTTATGCTCTGAAATCAGTTGACTATCTTTTGGGTTCCTTTCTTGAACTGTTCTCTTGGTTTCTACTTTAATTGTTCTCTTGGTTTGCACTATATCCTGCTTGTTGGGTTCCTCCTTATCCTTCTGACTTTGCATTTTCGGTTTACACACAAAACTTGTGTTGTTAGTTGTCTTTGTACTTAGCCATTTTCGGTGATCTCTTATATCTAATTTTTGGTTTTCTCTTTGTTCTATCTTTCGGTGTATGTTTATTGAAAGTGTTCTTTGCATACTAATGGAAAAATAATGTCATCAATCTCCCCCTTTGACATTAGTATCAAAAACTGATATGTGCAAAATACTAACAAAATGTTAAGTATGTACAACATCTATAATCCTTAGTCATTTCATGACTCCCCCTATGTATATGTCGGTATATCATTACTTTCCCCTTTGTGTTACTTTTTTTAGTACTGTATAGCTTCCCTATCTGTACATATCCTTATTTTCCATCTGTACAGTACATATCATTATTTTCCCCCTTTTTGATATTAAGGGAAAAGGTGTATACCTTATAGCTTATCAAAAATGTGAGAGTGTGAAGACTTCATGTCTTCCATCATCTTCTCCCATTGGTCCTTTGGGTTCTCTAGAGCCATGTGCTTGAGTGTGATCTTTGAATGCATATCATAGATGTTGTCTATTACAGACATCTCGGGGGTTGCTATCAGTTGTCTTGCTGAACTGATATGTTGTTGAAACAGTGTTAAATTTAGTAGAAGTTGAGCCTGGAGCTCGGTGACTTCTTCCCTAAATTTTATTTCTGCTTCCCACAGTTCTTGCCTTAACCTTTTTATTTCAATAATATTCTCATAATGCAATTTTATTGCATTGCCTCCGGTGGTTAAGCTTTTAGCATTGTTAGCTAGATCGGAATCTAACTTTTCTATGTTATCACTATGCTCCTTAGTAAATTTCTTCACTGTGCTTAGTTTTTTAATCAAGGAAATAGCTTCATCAATAATAGGATCTAATTCACTTATGATTTCTGAAAGCTTTACCTTGTTAACTGCCACTTCTTGGCTGATCTTTTCAACAAGCTTGTGTTGATATTTCTACTTTGCTCTCTCCTCAATTGTCTTCTTTGCATCAATGTTCTATGTTGTTATGGTTTCTGGGAGAGTGGCTAGTTGATCAAGTATCAGTTTATTCTTATCAACATCAACATTGGGTACAATTTGGTGCAAGATGTCCCTAGTTGTTTCCAGTACCATGGAGTCTCGGTGTTGCTTCCTCAGCTTCTCCTATAATGCCTTCCTCTGGCATATTTCACTGTATTCTTTCAGTGCTTCATAGTCAAGTGTAGTTGGGTCACATTTGGGTATATGAATGATTTCATCTAGAGTGACTTCCAACTTACTCTTTTTGGATTTCTTCTTCTTCTTCTTTTGAGTTTCACTTGAGTGTAGAACCATAGCCAATTTCTCAGCTTTTTCTGTTGTGTTAGATGAAGTTACTTGTGGTGTTGCCTCTTTTTTCTATTGTGCTTTAGTGTCATCTCATATATTTTGAGTGGACGTCTCCACATCAACCTTTACATTGTCTATAGTAACCTTTTCGGTTTCCTCAGGAGTGTCATCTTTAGGTTTATCTCCTTCATCGGTGTCCTTATGTTCTTCATCTGTCTTTAGTTGTTCATCCTTCTTGATTGTGTCTCCATCTATTTGCTTTGATTCTCCTTTTGTAACCTTGTCAGTTTTGGTTACACTTTGAGTGTCTCCGATGTCCTTTTGATCATCAGTGTTATCTTCCTTTCCTTCATCCCCTGCATCCTTAGGAATGCTTGACTCTTTGTTAGGTGATTTGTCTTTTTCTTGAATTATATTGATGTCTTGCATCAATATTGGCATGTCTCCTTATATGTTCACCTGTGAAGTGTACAATGTTGTGTCCTATTCATCGGTCTTGTCCTTGATAATAGTGACATCTTCATCCTTTTGTATTTCTTCTACTGGATCATTTGTTATGTTAATGATTGTGTTGTCCACGATGTTGTCCATAGTGGTGTCTGGCCATGTCTCATCTGCAACATCCATATTTTTGTTTTCGGTTGTGTCATGTTCTTCTTTATCTAACTCAACTGATGTGTCATCTTCTGTATTTTTTATTATTATATGTTCTTGAGTTTCCTGATTATCATCTTTATGTTGGAGGTCTTTTTCGGGGCTAGCTTCCTCAATAGGTCTATTGAATATTTTACTCCATTTTGTGTGAATTTCTTTTTCAAGCTCTATAAGCCTCCCTTCAATAAATTTGTAGGCTCTCAACTTGGGTGAGAACTCATTTTTATGGTTCTCCATCATCTCATCAATTTATTCCCTCTTGGATTCAGGAGGCATAAGAGAAACAAGTACTCTTTCCCTTATCTCCTTTTCATTTTTTAATTCAAATGACCATCCGGCATATAATCTATTCAAGAGTTCCTTTGGTACATTATTACATTTTAATTGTATTGGTATGTACTTGAATTTGTACATCTTTGCATGATGGCATCTTCAACTTTTTTTGATCTTCTGGATCCAGTTTTAGCCATCTTCTTATCTTAGAATATGTGATAGATCCTAAATTAGCAATAAATTTGCATACCTCATCAATGCTTTCTGGAACCTTAATTTTTTCTACTTGTACACCTTCGTATTGTTCAGTGTCCTCAATATCTTCCTTTGTTCTAATGAAATTTCTTCTTTTGGTTGGCCATCTTTTTTGTGTGGTTGGTTTCCTCTTGTAGGTTCTTACTTGTCCTTTCTTCAAGGGTGAAGGACTTGAGTCCTTAGCTGTTTGGCTTCTTGTTCTAGAAGAATTTTGGTTCTTTCCTTCTTAGCTAGTGGAGGAGGTGGAGAATCTGACTCTGTGGTCTCGGAGTCATTCTTTTCTGCAGCTTCACCGATGGGTGACTAGACTTCAGTCTCTTCCTCCTTTTCAGCTTCTTCTCCCTGTTCAGTTTCTTCTTCTATTACCGACAGTATTTTATTTAGATTCTTGACCATTTTATCCTATTTCCTATCAATTTTCTTTACAACCAGTCTGGTTTTGATTCTTGATTTTGCCTCTTCATAAGTTCTAAACTTTGGTTGTTTCTTGTTTAAGGGTTCATTTATCAATGCATCAATTGCATTAGATTTTTTATCAATATTTACCTCATATTCTAGAGGTTGTATCCATGTTGTCCTTGGTACAATAGCTTTGATGTATGTGTGGTTTGTATCAACCATGAAACATATTTCATCTTTAAATTTCTCAATAAGTTGCTTAGGGATCCTTACCCTCTTCTACATTCGGTCCTTGAATACATTAAAGTATTCATCCATGACTGTTTCAAAGTTGTCTCCCACTGATGTTATGTGCTCACTAATCTTCATGGTGACTGGTCTTGTGGTATCCCATTTTACATCTCCTATAGATGGAAATAATTCTTGAAAGTAAAAGAAAATGCACATAATAAGTGAGCCAAACTTACATGTATTTGTCTTTGCATTTCTGATTGTTTACATGTTCTCTTCTAACTGGTTCAATAGAAGTTCAGACAAATCCAACTGAGTTCCCTTCTTCACAATCTTGTATGTTGTGTCCACTACATCGGATGCTATGTTGTTCCCTACTATCTTGGAAGAATTTTTTAGCCTAGGACACATGCTCCAAATTTTATTTCATCATCGGTAATTGTGGATACCTTCATTCCTCTGCCATCCCACTTGGCTCTTGTGTTCTTTTCAATCTCACCCTTGGGTGGGTGTTTCAATGCTTTTACCTTTTCGGTTATAGGTTAACCGGTGATTGCATGGATAACATCTCAGTTTATCATGTTAGGCTTATCCAGCCATAGCTTGTGATTGTACATTCGGCTCAGTACTAACTGAATCCACTCGGTTTTGAATACCTTTGGGAACAATAGGGAATTAGTGAGCCCTTTCACCTCTATGTGTTTATGTTCATCTTTTATGGATCCATCTTCATTACATAGCTTCTTGTAAGCTTGTTCTACCTCTAAGTCACCATTTTTTTCAATCTTGTAGTGGATGTATGCTCGCACATCTTCGACGAGAAAAACCCTAGCTGATATTCACGAGAATGCTTCAGCATTATTGGGTTGTGATGCAACCTCAGGGAAAATATTGTAGAGTGGTTCTTCACATACATAATTCTTGATGAGTTTAACCTCATCCTTCTTGATGTTCTTCTATTTGGTGGTTCTTGAGGTCGTGGTCATTGTTTCAGAGAATTTAGGGCTTTCTAAAAAATGCATAAAATAGAGTTCTTGGTTGTTGTAGGAACTTATTGTTTACACCTATAGTGATCTATGATCTGCTTCGAGTGCTCTAGGTTGATTTGAATTCACTCTGTGATGCTATCGTTGTTTGCACAAATTTTTCTCTTGTCGCTCTGCTCTGGTTGTGGTGAACAATGAAACCCTTTTGTTTCCCTTTTATAGTTGTTTTCCCTAAAAGTGAGTCATTAATTCTCAACCACTCATTGGTGTGCGAAGACAAAGTTCGTTGGTTAAAACATTAACTTCTCTTTTTGGTGTCAACACGATGTTTCGGGGCAGTCGTCAAACTTCTTGCTTTTACCGACGAGTTTCAATGTATTGTAAACACAGCTTATTCAACTTGCTTGATTATCGTTGAGTCTCGGTTTACACTAGCAATTTTTATTTTACATGTTAACTGACAATTCTCGGTAAGTGTAGGTAGTTTAATCTTTGAGCATATACCGATAGATTTTGGTATGTTTTGACCGATGGAATAGTTATCACAGATTTTAACAAGTAATACCATGATGCAACTTTACTTATGCTAATTTGGCATTTCATCAACATATTATGGAACTGGTGTAAAATAATACTTAGAGTAATGTAGTTCCATACTTACTTGTTCTTCTTAGGTGGGGATGGTGATTCCACTAGATCCATTGGATGTGGTGTCACCATTTGCATTTCTCGGTCCAGCTTCATCATTGTTTGAAGCTTTTCTCCACATTTTGTCTCTCATTCTTTGGATGTCTTCAATGGTGTTTCCATTGGGATATGTGCTAGTCTTTGTCATTCGGTCTCTACAGTCTTTCTTGAGATGACCAAATTTATGATAGTGTAAGCATTTCATTCCAGGGTTAGTCCAACCTCTAGAATTTCTTGTCTATTGTCTCATATGGTTTACATCAATGTGACCAAATCTTCCACATGCTGTGTAATTTGTCCATGTTTTTTAATTTCATACATACTGGTTACCAACTCTTTTCGGTTGATAGGTAGTTTCTTGACCTTTTGGCTTCCATGCTTGCTTTTTCTTCTTCCAACATTCAAGAGTTGTGTGCCCATTCATTTTTCAAGTAGGACAGTATTTGTCCATGTAGGTTTCCTTCTTTGGTTATTTCATCTCATACTTACATTCTTATGCTTTATGTCCTTTCTTGTTACATTTATAACAAAATCCTATGAATGAAGATGTGGATTTAGGAATACCTTTCATTTTGCCTCTGCATACATTTGATGTGTGGCCTTGCTTTCCACGGTGATTGCACGTCAGATTTCTTGGTCTTAGATTTGCATAGACATTCTTTGGCTCAGCTTGATTGGGTGATTCTCCATTCTTAGTAAAGCCTAGACCGGTGTTGTTGTTGACTCTTCATTGTCCTTCAAGAAAATCATCCATTCCTTTATTGCTTTCTTCAACTTTCTTTATAATTTCATTATGCTGCTACTGAATTCTTATTTCATGTTTCAACTTTTCATTTTCTTCCCTTAGCTCACTGGTAGCTTCTATTCTTTCAATGAGTTCAACATTCATTATGTTTGCCTCTTGACTCATAAGAATAATCTAATTTTTAATCTCATTGTGATGCTTTGTGAGTCTCTGTATTTTAGACTCTTTCTCTTGTAGCTTTTCTGTAATATTTCTTCTATCATCAATAGGTAGTGTTCTTTCTTGTTCAGCTTGTCTAGCATTGTTCATGACATCAATCATTCTTACCATATGTGTCTCTTGACCAATTTGCAGAGATTTCACTTGTCCAACCAGATGTTGATTGATTTCATTTAGATTTGTGATGCTTTCTTCTTATGTATCTGATGCTTTGCTTGTAGTTGATCCTAATGACTCAAAGAAATATGGTATCTCTTCCTCATGATAATTTGTTTCATTATAGTGAGATTATGTAATCTTTCTTTCATTTAACATCTATCTCATATTGATTCTAGCTTCTTTATACTGCTCGTAGAAGATCTAAATTTCTAGCTTCTCATTCTCAATACTTTTGTCAAGTCTATACTTCTCCATTTTATGATCTTTTCTCTTAAGCCTTTAAGATTTTCAAATAAGAGAATTAGCTCTGATACCAATTGTTGGAATTAATGGGAAGTGTGTACTGAGAGGGGAGGGTTGAATCAGTACCTCTAAAACTTTTGTATCATTTTATCAATTAACCTTTGTGTAATCAATTGTTTATCCAATCATCTGTTCTATACTATCTTGATGTAAGATATATTAATTCATAAACTTAATCAAACATGTCAACATTCATAGAAACATTCATAAAAGTAATTGACACATAACACAAGATATGATATTGCAAAAAACTCCTATTAGAAAGTAAAAACTGCGGTGGGGATGGCACCCACAAATTCTTCAGGGTAAAAGTACAAACCTGTGTCACACTTTTACAAAGGAAGAGGACCACAACATGCAAAACTGTTAAACTTTAACGACATAAAAGTGGCATTTGTGTTTAGAATTTGAAAATGATGTAAACTAATGAAATGTGTAAAATTAGATGTAGTTTATGCCTATAATTTTTTAAATTTTTTTCAATAAAAATTGACATAGTTTTTTAATTTTTGAAGTCCATTTTTTAATTGTTGAAAAATGCTGAAAATCTAGGGTTTAGTTCCCACCAACAAAATATATGTAAATAATCTTGTTTTCCTTTGATTTAAGAATATGCTTTAGATGACATGTACAGCTAGTGCAGAAAAATAAAAAAGCTTGGTTTTCAGTATATATTTTGTCTGTTATAACTATTCAAAGTCGGAGTTAACCAAAATTAACAGTTTTTATCTCCCGCCTAATTTTCCCTAGAAAAACTACACCAAATACAAAACAAATTATATATTCTTGAAGAGGACTCTCTCATCTAGTGTTAAATATAAGTTTTAAATATTTCTGACATGATTTGCTATTTTTTATTTTTTTGAACGAGCATGTTCTTCAATGTTAAAATACATACTTGGAATTTTTTAAAATTATAATATATTGTATGCAATCAAACACTATAAAACTTATATGACCATAATCTAGACTCTGATTTCTACAAAAGGGTATTTTTAGATTTTAACACAAGTTGAGTTTTGATGGAGAAATCAGTTGAATAAGTGAGAAGTTATGCAATTTTGAAATTCTTGCCATAGATTTGGCTGCCACATAGGATGCCACATAGGCAGTTTTGGCTGGAACTGGTTCGGCTGAACCAGGTCCAGCAGAAACCCCCTATATAAATATGTGCCAATTCTTCATCGATAGAACATAGTTGGCTTATATTTACTCATGAATTTTTGGTCGAACCGGTTTCATCCGAAACTCATTTGCCACATCGACACCACATGGCGCCATGTTTGCGCCACGTATGTACGGCTAAAAACATTTCAGCTGAAACTGTTCTGGCCGAAACAATTTCGGCCAGAACTACATAAATGGTCCTCAAGTGCAACACAATTTCATACTTTTACCCTTCACTATCTGCAGATTGGAAGGGGCCGATTAAGGCTTACAATTTGATCACTTCTGATGATCTACTAGGTTAAGAGTATCTGTGGAGACCTGTTAAAGTCTACTATGTTAAGAGCTTTAGCAACACTATTGAGTGTGCACTCGGTTAAGAGATTTATAGTTGGACTGTTAAATCCACCTTCCTTGAAAGGATTTTTATACTTTGCTTCACTTGTTAGAATGTAAGCAAATTGCAATTTAACCTGGTGTATGCAATCTCCTATTGCTGATTACAAATCCATTTGTTTAAATGAATAAGTATATCACCTAATGTGATTGAATAATACCTTTGTTGCTCGGTAGCCTCTATTATTGGTTCTTGATAATCAAATTCACCTTTTGTTGTTCTGGTTCTTGAAACTTTCAGTCTAATCCATAGATGTGCTTGTATGCTTCATTCATCCTCTCTACTATATTCACATCCTTTATAATGAATGGTTGCATCATCTATTTATAAGATAGATTTACTTCATCAAGTTTCACGTAAAACAATATTAACTCTAAGATCATAGGTTTACAACTTTACCTTGATCTCCTAGTCTATGTGTTTTAAATCAGTTAGACTGATTGAAACACTTACATTAATGTTTCTTGTCCCTAAAGAATTGGTTTTAAAAACAAATCAAGACTCTGTAAATAGAATAAGACTATTTTATCTGACGTGGAAGTCAAATCCACTTTTTGTGGGCTGCAACTGACTTTCAGTTTTTGTCGGTCGATTATGCTCTGAAATCAGTTGACTGTCTTTTGGGTTCCTTGCTTGAACTGTTCTATCGGTTTCCTCTTTAATTGTTCTCTCAGGTTGCACTATATCCTGCTTGTCGGGTTCCTCCTTATCCTTCTGACTTTGCATAAATTCATTTTACACACAAAACTTGTGTCGTCGGTTGTCTTTGTACTTAGCCATTTTCGGTGATCTCTTATATCTGATTTTCGGTTTTCTCTTTATTTTGTCTTTCGGTGTATGTTTACCGAAAGTGTTCTTTGCATACTAATGGAAAAATAATGTCATCAGAAACTAGACAATTGAGAATGATCCATGGACCATATTTTGCATATATGTACCACCCTCATAAACAGTGCTCAAAAGCATTTGTTCACATCATTTATAAGTGGCATTTTTCTAAATAAATGTTTGAACAAAATATTCATTGCCACTGTGGCAAATTTTGGCAATGCTTATTCTATAAAACTCTTTAAAAAATAGTATTCATAGTTTTGCACCATCTGTAGTGGAATGTGTATTTTCTTCTCTATCATCTATATGTTTTATCACTTCTAATTAGTCTTAATGAGAGATCAAATAGAAAGATCTTGACCATGTTTCAATAGTTGGTATAGCATTTATTGATTGCATACTCAATATTTTTAATAATATAGAATTAATAGTTGTGACTTCAAAGTTGTGAGTTGATCATGGGTACTTATAATTGAATAAAATGAATTTCTAAGATCCAAAAAACAACAAATCATATGATGGTAACAATAACTTAGTGTACAATATACATCTTGACTGTTGTTGTTGTCCAATTTCTTAAACTTCTCTATTGTTAGCATTTATTTTGGAGAGTTACCCATAAAAGACTTTTGCTTTTGAAAGACACGACTTATTCTAGCATTTTGTATGGGGGTTTTTATTTTTTCATTCTTGATTTCTTCTAAAATTTCCTTTCTTAATTATTCCAATTTTCCATATAATATATTTTCTTATAATTCATCCAAAATAACATAAAATATAATATAAAAATACCTTTACCAATAAAACATTTACAAATATTTAAAATCCATCTAAAATTCTACCATTTCTGTATACAATCTCCAAATTATTTTTAAGTTAAAAGGTTTAAATACGATCATAGACCCAACAAAATCTAAGGTTTGGCCTTATCAACAGACAACGACCAAAATAAATAGATTTCAACACAAAAAGTCTTGCGGCCAACCAAACAAGAACTCAAATTCTTGTTGAAAGTCAACACGCATTCAATAAAATAAATATAAAATATTTATTTAATTTAGTAATTGTTATATTACTATGTATAATATATTAATTTAATATATATTAAATGAAAATCTTAATAATATTATTTTACTTTTAAATGTAAATTTTAATAAGTTTTTAATTAATTATAATTTCTATTTTAATTTTTTAATTTTTAATATTTTAGAAATTTAATTTATTTATGAATTTAATTATATTGTATAATAATATTTGTTTTTGTTAATTTTGCATTTAAGATTAATATTATTTCTAATATATTAATTTGTCTCTCTCTCCCCCATATATATA
>MU224591.1:1249065-1270391 GCA_018584345.1 Thuja plicata | reverse complement strand
TCCTCTTGGTTAGGGTTAAGCAGGTTAGGATTATAATTAGGATCATGGTTAGGGTAAAGGTTTACATCATTGTTACTGTTATCATTAGGATCTAGAATTACGATTATGATTACGTTTACGGTTTATATCATAGTTGTAATTATGGTTAGGGTTAGGGTTTTATAGGATTCATATTTAGGGTCAAGGTTAGGATAAGAGTTTAAGTTCACGTTTATGATTAGGGTTTAATATTTGGGTTAGAGTTAGGGTTGGGGTTACGATTGTTAATATGGTTTAGGGTTTCAATTATGGATAGGGCAAGGGGTTATATCATGGTTAGTATTATGGTTAGGGTTAGGATTTTAATTAGGGTTAAGGTTAGGATTGTGGTTAGATTTAGGAATATGGTTACTTTTATGGTCTAAATTGGAGGTTTTTTATGGTTAGGGTTAGGATAGTGGTTTAGGTTTATGTCATGATTAGGGCTAGGGTTATGTTTAGAGTTTGGTTTATGATCTTTTTTAGGATTAGAATCAAGGTTTACGATAATGATTATGGTTAGGTTTCAAGTTTATATCATGGTCATAATTATGGTTAGGGTTAGGGTTTTGATTAGGATTAATATTTAGGGTTAGGGTTAGGATAAGAGTTTAGGTTTACATCATGGTTAGAGTTATGATTGGGTTTACAGTTTGGGTTATGATCTTGTTTAGGATTAGGGTTAAATGTTTCAGTTACAGTTAGGGTTAAGCTCAAAGTTAGAGTTTGCGTTAGGACTGTGAATAGGGTTTAGGGTTATAATTATTATTAGCATAAGGTGTTACATCATGGTTAGTATTATGGTTAGGGTTATGATTTACTTAAGGCTAGGTTTCAAGGTTAGATTTAGGAATATGATTAGATTAATGGTTAAAGTTAGGGATTTTATTAGGGTTAGGGTTAGGGTGATGGTTTAGGTTTGTGTCATGATTAGGGTTAGGGTGATGGTTTAGGTTTATGTCACGATTAGGGTTAGGGTTGTGTTTATAGTTTGGGTTATGATCTTGTTTAGGATTAGTATTATGGTTAGGATTATGGTTTGTGATAAGATTTTTGGTAATAGAGCATTATTATCTTCTTATTTGAGGGATTTTTTTAAACAAAAAAAGACCAATTTTTTTTCTCTAATTGAACTTTGATATCTCTTTGGCATTCCCATTGCACCCTAAGGTGTGATTGCTAGTTTAATTAAATTTATTATTTACACACATCATATTTAGAAGCATCTACCATCTTACTTAATTTATGAGAAGAATCTTATAAAAGAAATTAGTCTATCTCAAGTATTTTAAAAATTTTAATTTAATACAATATTTTTAAATTTTTTTCATATTTTATAAGAAATAAAAATACTTAAACCTAACAATATACAATAAGGTTTTTTTACTTCTCAAAATTGAATCTTTGACAACTTATTGATAATGTTGAAATAAATCTACAAATATGAAAGGCTCGTATCTTAATATTATAATTTTGATGTTTTTATAAATTTTGTTGTTAGAAACATTAAAAAGTTTTCTATTGCATTAGTAATTTATGAATTAAATATTTTTTTGATAAATAAGAAGTCAGAGAAAATTTTATTAATAAATATAAATATATGTAAATACACAAAAAGAACAGAACTTAATCATCCCCACCATTTTCCTTGTTTCTCAAACCAATCTTTAAGATCTACTATAAAAAACATGATTACCAACTTGACTAACTTTCAATCGTCCAATTAATATATATGAAAACTAAAAACTAAAATAATATAATATATAATAATTTTATATTATAATTAAATTAAATATATATTATTTAACTTAATATAATAATTAAATTACATATACTATATATACTATAAATTTAATATTTTATTACTTACTTAATTAAATATGTGATATTTAAATATTATTTTTAACTTCAATTTTTAATCCTTTATATTCTTAATTCATTTCCATATAATGTATTTACTTTATAACATGTGCAGGCTAGGGACATGACATTGGTCAGTAAATTAGTATAGCTACAGACTTAATAAATCTATTGAGTGCAGCACGTACTGTAGTAGATTTCATGTGGGAGGGGTATGGCATATATCCAGCCATATTGAATGATATGGTTGGATAGTCGTCGTCCATAATTTCAGTACGATCCGTAATTAATGGAAAACTCATGTTTGCATGATGTTTACATTATCTTCGTTTGCATGATCTATGTAGTGTAATGCTAAACCTAACTAAAGGAGAATAATTTCTCTTCATTGTAATTTTAGTTTGTATGGTGGCTAATATTGTATAAATCATGCATCTTGTGGATATTTTATTGTACAATGATTTAATATATTTTCATTTATTATTCAGAAGTTCTTTTTTTTCCTTTGTTCTATTTTATTCTGCAAATTTTATTTTTCTTCTTCAAAGTTAGATCTTTGCAATTACAACTGCAAAAAATCTACATAGTATCAAAGCCCACAAGAGCTAGGAAGAAAGAGCATAATTTTCTTTGCAAGTATTGCAGACTAGAGTTATAGGATATAATGAATTTTTTTCCTTATATTGGGGGTTGTTAATGTATTTTTTTGTAATCAAGAGCTAATATAAAGTTCCATTTATGAGGGGATTAATCGTGTCTGGTGATTATTTTCATCTTTCTGTTGTGTTAGCATTGTATTTTTTGAATTTTTCCCCATGAATGTTGAGAAGTGGGTTTTCCCGTGTCATTGTTGGTAAGATATTTTAAATTTTTGAAAAGAAAATGCTAGGGTGTTCAAGCTTTTAATTCTTTTTTAAGCTAGGCCTTTATGTTTTCTCATGCAGTTGTGATTGTTTAGTCATGGTGTTAGTTAGCGGCCCGAGTAAGCGAGCAAAGAGGCTTTTAGCTATGTCGCATAGTCGCGGAGGTTGTTGTGGTTAGTTCTTTAATAGCGCGAGTCAGTGAGCAAAGGGAAGGTTATGTTTATGTTGTCGCTCAGTCGTGCATGGTTGGCAGTTAAGCTCATTTGGCCCGCGAGTGTGTGACGCGGTTTAGTCAATGGTTTAGATGATGTTGTCATTCACTCATGGTGTAAGTTAGCCTGTGTCTTTTTGGTGTGTGAGTGCATGATGGTTAGGTTTACGGTTATTCTTGCAGTTGTCAGATACTCGTGGAGGTCAAGGTCAAGATAAATTTTATGTTACAAGCTCACGACTAGGATAGATCATAGATGAGATCAACGGTTGTTGATCACTTGTGGAAGATAAAGGAATTTTCAAGAGGGAGCTGCAAATGTGCAACTAAAGGTTTAGATAAGATGGATGGTTATCGCTTACTCGCCAGATGATTAGAGTTTTAAGTAAATCTATTTCGAGTGCACGACTAAGGAGAAAGGAAGGGCATTGTCGCTAACTCGCAAGGTAAACAAAGGGTTCATGGATTATGTTCTGAGTGTGCAACGGGTTGCCATGTGTCCAAGTTCTGTGAAATTTGAAAAGGGATTAGAGAGAAGAATGCATACTCGGCTCCAACAACTGCCCTCAAAGATGAAATTAATGGAAATTTAGTTACAGTCACCAACAATAGTGTTTGGGAAGTGTGAGAAAGTTATGTTGAACCTGACAACGGCTTGATATGACTGGTTATAAATTTGCATGATTATGCTTAGATTGTGAACAGTTGTTTTGTGCTTCCGAGAGATTTTGAGCATTTTTCAGCAGAGACTTGTGTTCTGATTTTAATTTACAAGCTATTTCTCAGTGTGGTGAGGGTTCAATTCTGTGAGAGTCAGAATGAGTCAAGAAAATTCAAGCGGGGTGTCAAAGGATTCTAACAAAAAGTGAATTATGATAAAGAAGTATGTTGATGGATTTGCAGATTTGTTACTAGGAACTTCTAGTGCCAACAGTGAAAATTGGATGGAGTGGAAGGATAGGTGGTGCTAATGTAGAAACGTTGTTCCTTTGAATTACTCGGGTAATACTTTGTTTCATTATTTCTAGAATAACAGAGTTAGAACAGTTCCTATGATTAATCCATGGAATTTGAAAATGGCTAAGATGATTTTCCCTGATATGTATGTTTATGTGGATCTAATAAAAGAACTGGAAAAGAGCTATTGTCTTGTGTCTAGGATAATTCAGAGAAAAAATAAGAAAGCCCTAGTAACCATAGACAACATAATTGTTGGGGTGGTTTTCAATATTTCTGGTGCAATATGCACAGAAATTGATTTGGAAAAGATGACTAAAGATTATGAGAGGCATGATAAGTTGATCAAACAACATGAAATGCAAGGTACATGCCTAGGGTGGACAGAAAGTTGGTTGCAGTTACTAACAATATACATCCACCATTTGACCTCTCCTTTTTCCATAATTACATGAGGTGCACATATTACGAATTGAGCAAGGTTTTGGGGTTTGATGGAGACTAAATAGTGGTTGCTAATTTACTAATGATGGCCATGGACATTTAGCATCCAGAGGTAAATACATATTATGATTATGTAGGTTATGTGGTGGATTCCATATATAATGCATTGGTGGAAATTCATAGTGGTGCTCTTGTTCCTACGTTTAAACATTACTCCCATTTGATGTATTGATTCTCTTTTATAACAAGGATTCCATGGATAAAGAATTAGAGTTATATGAATCATAATATGGGGTTGAAATCCCAATGCAAAAATGGACTCAGGTATGAGATAGCTCATCCTCGCATTCCTCTTTTGTTTGTTTCAAAAAATAGATTTTTACTCCAATAATGGGTATGTTGGGAGTTGTTAGGGAAAGGTTTCCTATTGATGTTAGGAGGTTATTAAGGCCTTGGAATTTTGTTCAAAATTGGCCAATCGGTCACAATTGGGGTGAAGTTTTCTTCTTTGACCAACTTACTGTCATTAGAGTTTATGGATGTTCTCATCCCCCACATCTACTTCCTAAATTTGTCCCATTCAGAATTACTTTGATAGAATTCATTTGGAAAATTACTTGGGTAGATAAGAATTTTTTAGAAGGACATAGGTAGGGTACATTCATCCCTATATTGTGGGTGGAATATGATTTCTCTATAGGAGACAAGGCCTTTGATCAGATTAATGGTTTTTTGAAGTAGTACTGATTGTCAAACACAATCTCAAGGTTTTGTGATCCAGAGAAATTCATCCAGGTAGCTTTGAAAGACATGGCTCCTTGGGAAAATATCAAGGATCGTGAGATTTTGGATGATGATGACATTGTGAGGAATAAAATGGATAGAGTTGAGGTCCAAGAAAGAACAAGGAAGTGGAAAGACATTATGAGAGTGGAAGCAAAAAGGAAAGAATCAGACCCTACATTCTCTAGGTTTTTTCGTGATACACCATATTTCCAAAGGATGGAAAAATATTATAATCCTACGAAACCTTGATGACACAAGTGCAAACATTTGGAATTGAAGGTGCATAGCCTCGGGAATCCAAGGACACACTGGCTTTGCATGAAAAATGATTGTTGGAATAAGGGGAAGAAGATGAGGAGGTTGGAGAAGAGGCAAATTCTGCAAGGGAGCCACCGGTTAAGAAGAAAAAGATAGAGGATAAAATAGTTGAAGTGAGGATAAATATGGCTAAGGGTGTGGTTACATAACAGGGTAATTTTTCAGGCGGATCAGAACCCAGTTGCAGGCATTTCCACAAGATGAGGGACAGGATGAGAGTGAAATAGCTCTGGTTATAGGAATGGATGAGAGATTGATGATGGTTGATGAATTTATGAAATATGATGAATTCATCAAGTCAAATGAGTTCAAGAGTTTTCTGATAAAGTTGAAACATAGGGAATTGAGGAAAAATATGATAACAGAGGAAGGAGGAGAAGAGAAAAATGAAGAGATTGTGAAGACACTTCAGGAATATGACCCTAAAAGTGAATTAATTATTATTGAACAGGAAATACTCCTGGTACAGAATAGTGGAGTGTTATTGATTCCTAATTGGGATTTTCAATCTACATTCATCATTGATCAAATCAGAAAATAGGAAAACACCATGTTCAGGTCTGAATTTGAAATAAATGATGTGTTAAAAGGATCAGGCTTTGATCCCAAATCAAAGACTTTGGCTATTTGGTCCCTAGCTCCTTCAACACAAAATACCTTGGTGTTAAATATAAGAGAAGAAAAGAAAGCTGACAGAATGATATGGAACTTGCAGAACACAAGTGATATAGAAATCGCCCACTTAATGACCCAAGTTTCATTCATGAACTTGGCCAAAACAAAGGATCTATCCAAATTATATGAGAAAACCTAATCAAATGATTTCTTTGGCTAAAAATTATGAAGATCTCATGATAAAGAATAATGCACTGGAATAAAAAGTGGAGGAACTAGAGAAAAATAAGGTAAATGAGCCCCCACGGGTAGCCATAGTAAACAAAGTAGATTCATCTACAGAGAATCGGGGTGACACAAAGGAAGGTGAAAGCCAAGTAGCGAGATCTCAAGGAGGACAAAGTGACAGCGTTGTTCCTATAGTCCTTACATTCTTAAAACACTGAGTGGATATTTTGAAATAAAAGACTTCATTGGTGCATGAAATGCACATTTCACTCTGAGATGCATGTAGGGTTGCTTCTGAAGTGATAGTTTTTCTTGAGCCTATGTTCAATACATGGTCAGGAAGGACCAGGGTAATGGATAAGTTTAACATTGCAATGTTATACAATGATGATCTCCCTCCCAAAATTTTAGAAACTACCGTGATGGTAAAGGAGGAGAATACTTCTTATGCTTTCTTCAATGGGAAGGATTGATTGATTAGAAACAAATTGCAGTTATTTGGAAAAGAGTGCAATGTGCTAATTCCTCATATTTATGATATTAATAATGACTTGAATGCACATTCTATGTGGGAGGAGGAATTTGATGCAATTTGGAAAACATATAACGTTAATCAGCACTTGGATAAGGATATTGATGGTTGTTACTTCAACGATTTGATTGACAGATTGGTTAAGGTTGAAGTGGATATGACTAAGTTTGTTGTTGAGGCCAATCTGATCATAGATGCCAGATGGACAGAGGTCATCGCCAAGTTAGAACAAGAAAAGGCTTTCGGTTGGCTCACCAAAAAGGAGGTGAACAAGTGGGAGGCTATGTTAAAAGGGTAGCAGATGTCTTGTGGCTGCAACAACTTCCGACTTGTTTTTTTGTAATCTTTGTATTGTTATGGATTTTGTATTCTGTTTTGTTGTTGTAAATCTGTTACAAGATATTATGACTCTCCCAATTATTCTGAAGCTTGTTTCATCCTTAGTTATAAAAGGATTCTAAGACTACTGGGATGGATATAGTCATTTTTTAATCAAAAAGGATTTTAAACTCTGGTATTAGACCAAGAAATTAAATAGGTGTTTGGAGTCTATTTTTTAATGTAATAGCCATTTGATATGAAGATAAATAAAAATCCATCAGCAGTTTCTAAAAATTCTATGAATGGTTGTCTTTGTTTCAGATTTTGAGTTTTTTTAATTGAATGGTTAAGATTGTTCAATTTATCTATTGGTAAGAAAGATTGTGAAATCATTTCAGGGTTTCTCTCAAGGAGAGAATTAATTTCCTTAGAGTAGTCTCGGTGAAATTCAAAATTCTTAACAAATTTGATGATCTTATCAAATATGTATGTGAGGAGTGATATGCAAGGTATATTTATCCTCTGTTCAAATTTGTAGGTGTTTCTAAGTTTATATTAAGTTGTCAAGGTTTTTGAATTCTTAAATTGACTCCATACCCTAGGATAAGGCACTGGTTTTTCACTCTTTTGGAGTGGGTGGCTATCAACATTTAATTAAACACTTTGGTACTCTATTTTTGTTTTGTTTTATCAAATAATTAAATTATAGAACCAGGGGTTCTATAATTTTCAATATTAATTTCCTTGAATGATACTTTGATTGGATCATTCCAAGTAAAAAAAAAAGGGTAAACCCACCTAAGTACGTGGAACTCAAAGTGAAGAGGGTATAGGAACCATGTTGTTGTTATTATGTTTCTTGCTTGATGAGTGTGTGGGAAGATTATTAATAGAGTGTGCTTGTCACAAGCATTTTTATGTCAGCAAGAAAAAGAGCCAACGGAAAATGGTGACTCTACTGCAGAGATTTCAAGGAAAGTGTGCATTCAAAAGGTTTCCTTGAAACTCTTGTTTTATATATGTTAATTGTTTTAAATCTAGTTTTGAAATCAAAGTTGCATGTTTCTATCTCATTGGTTTATACTTTGTTAATACTTTCAAAGAGAATTCTCATATATTTTCCCAACAAGGTTTGGGTGGTGACTCCAAGTTATTGGTTTTAGTGTTTCTGAGAGAAGCATTAGCAGATCAAGTTTTGTAGGGATTTCATTTTGGGTAGGATGAGAAACACAAGGGCATACATGAACGAACACCATGAAGCTATGTTAGAGGGTGAGCTCCCTAAAGCTCCCAATAGGAATTGGTCCAAGAAGGGAGAACCTAATAATACTTCTTCTTGGAGACCTAGGTCTGCAAGTCCAAGTCAACCCTTAAGTATTGTCCCAGAAAAAAGTACTACTTCTTCCTTGAGCTCTGAATCTAGCAATATGAGTTATTTTGATAATTTGTTTGATACCCCTATACAAGAGAGTATACCATAGCAGAAAGGGGTAACCCAAGTCCAATACAAGGGGGGAAATTAAAAAAGGATAGAAGTGGGGATTCTTGACCTGCTAGGTTCCCAAACATGGGGAATTCTTCTTTGAGTCTAATGGATACCCCTTATGTGTGAATTGAAGACCAAAGAGAGGTTGATTTGATAAATTTAGATGATCCCTCAAGTTCTGAGGTATCTTTTCTTGGCCTAGAAGAATTTTTTGGGGATATTGATCTTTTAAAAAGGGAATTGAAGGAACAAATGATTCTCAAGAAAAGAAATGAGAAGGACAGAGAGGAAGAGATTATAAATGCCATTACTAATAGAGAAAGTTTGAAGAAAAGGATTGATCAAATCAAAATGGTAAATCAGGGTTTTAAAGAGGGATTCAAGGGTTTGGATAAGGAACTTTTTGGTGATGTGAGTGCCATGAGGAAAGAATCAAAGGGATAGTTCACTAAGACTCCTAAATAAGAGGATAAGATGGACAATCTGGTAAGTCCTATGAAAGACCTTGATGCCAAGGTAGACAAAAATGAAAATGGTTTTCAAAATAAAAGACAAAAATATCAATGACAGGATAGGGCTTATAGGCTGCAAGCAATGCCTTAAAAATGAATTGGAAGGATGGTAAGCTTGTGCTAGAGGACTCAACTACTAAAAATAGTAGATAAATTCCTAATCCATTGAAGAAAAACAATACACACAATGTGGAAAATAATCCCTGGTGTGTGGCTTGCAATATGCCACACTCCCCTTTTCAATGTGTGGTCACTCAATCTTTGGCAAGATCAAATGGAAATGGTGAAGAGAGAGAAGGCCAGGGTGATAAGAAGTCCTCAGTGAACATGTGTACATTTTCTGTTGAAAGTGACTATGATGATTCAGAGGATGATTCAGTAGAAGATATGTATTTCAATATAAATTTTGTGAATAACAAATTGGAGCATGTTCAACTTTGAAGACCTAGAAATGAGGAGGTAATGTCTCTCACTATTGTTGCGGTGGCTCAGGCAAGAAGCCCATAAAATCTTTGAAATAGGCAGGTTGATCAAGACAAAAGTAGGCCCGGTTCACTCTTTATCAAAGAAGTTTCCCCTGAGGGATATAATCAGAATATAGATAAGACTGGTGCTAAGGATAATAGGACAAATAAAGGAAAGTCTAAGGTACCTCATGTTAGTGGATGCAAAATCACCCCTACCAGTGAGAAGAAGTCATGTCAACCTAGAGAAACAAAGGTACAGTTGCTTCTAAGGCTGCTATAATTTTTCCAACTTTTGACATGAAACATGCTTTGTCTCAAATGAAGGTTTTTGTGCCATTAGTTGAGATGTTAAAGATAAAAGAACACGGGGAGGTTGCGTTCTCACTACTTTCAACTCTACTTGATGTAGTTGATTCCTTTGCATCAAATACCGAATTAAAAGGAAAGCAGGAAGACTAAAATGGGCCCTAGATATGTGTTGGGAATATTATTACTCAAGAGCCTTCTCAAGTTGATCCATTCTATGTATCTTTTAAATAATATGTTGTTAAAAAATTGTATGATAGACTCTAGGGCTGCTACAAATGTGATGCCTTATGATGTGATGAAGGAGTTGGGTCTGAAAGTTGAAACTTCTATTGGAAGATGTTATGTTATGGACAACATGGAGGTTCTTGTGATTGGAACCCTGAAAGGGGTTGAAGTCAAGATTGATGCATTCCTTGAGGCTACTTTTAAAGTGGATATTGTTGTGGTTGATACTCAACCTCATTATGGAATGTTGTTATCAAGGCAATGGGTTGCAGCTGTTGGAGGGCATGTACAGTTAGATTTGTCTTTTGCTACCATTTCTATAAATGGAAGTGAGGTAAAGCTATATCAAGAGCCACGTGCTCCGGTGATTGTTGAGAGAGTTGACCCAAAGATGTTGAACTGTTTCCTGGACGTGGATATGGAGAATTTCATAATTGAAAAGGTTCAACCACAATTGAAGAATACTGACCCCCTAGTAGAAGAATTGGAATTGCAAAAGCATGGATTATGGTAAATGTACTTTGATGGAGCTTGATCAAAAGAAGGATCAGGAGCTGGTGTCCTATTTATATCTCTATTAGGTATTACTTTCAAGTATTCATTTTTGTTGGCTTTCCAGTGTACAAATAATACAGTTGAATACAAAGCATTGTTGTTGGGATTAGAAATTGTAATTAAACATGGAAATAAGTTATTAAGGGTCTTTGGGGATTCAGAGTTAGCAATATCTCAAGTTAGATCCAAGTATGTTGTCAAGAATGATAGATTGAAATAGTATAAGTATGTTGTTTGGGATAAAATTGAACTTTTTGATGCATTTTCCATTGAATGGATAGAGAGATCCAAAAACATCATGGCTGATTTTTTGGCTAGTGTTGCTATGAAAAATGATGATTTGACATTGATATGAGTTTCTATTATAGAAACCAAAACTAGGCATGTTATCCGTGACATTGTATATAATTGGAAAGTTTTTTGAAAATTATAATGACATCCTTACATTCATCCAATGTTTAGACAATTATGAAGGCCAAAACATTGATTGTAATAATTTGGTGAAAGTTGTTGATGGAAGAGAAACCATATTTGGGAATGAAATTGTACAATTGCAAACAAATGAAATCCCTAAGCGTTTGGTTGAATTGGAAGGGATGTTTAGTGATAATTATAGTCATATGTGTCAAAGATATTCAGCCAAGATGGAGGAGTTTGAAGAGATAAATTTCTAGGGTCAGAATCTACCCCTAGGCTTGTGTATATTGGGAAAAGGTTAGCACCTCATGTGAGAACTAATCTGATAAATTTTTTGAATAGATATAAGCATGTTTTTGCTTGGTATTATGAAGATCTTAAGGCTTACAAGGGGGATCTTTTCCAACATGAAATTCCTTTGAAAAATGATGTCAAACCTTTTAGGCAAAAATAAAGGCCAATTAATCCATTGTTGGCACCCAAAATGCAACAAGAGTTAATGAAACTCAGAGATGCTGGGATAATAAAACCTATGAAATTCTTCTTGGGTGTCCAATTTGGTATTAGTTAGAAAAAAGAATGGTGATATCAGAATGTGTGTTGACTTTAGAAACTTGAATGTAGCTTCTTTGAAGGATAATTATTCCTTGCCAAAAATGGAGGCCATGTTACAGAGGGTTACAGACTATGATCTTTTGTCCATGTGATGGATGGATTTTCTGGCTACAATCAGGTATTGGTTCGAGAATATGAGTAGTTTAAAATAACTTTTACCACTCCATGGGTGACATATGTTTATGTGAGAATGCATTTTGGCTTGATGAATGTAGGAGCCACTTTTCAAAGAGCAATGGATGTGGCTTTCAAAGAATTTGCAAACATAATCATGGTAATATATCAAGATGACTTGACTGCATACTCGAAAAGGGATGATGACCATTGTAAACATTTAGAGAATATTTTTAGTAAGGCTTTGGAGTATGGAATCTCATTAAATCCAAAGAAATGTCATTTTGTTGTAACAGAAGGTAAGTTATTGGGACACATAGTATCAAAAGAGAGGGTAAGAATTGACCCTGAAAGAATAGAAGCTATTAACAAGGTTTTACCTCCTAAGAATATTAAGGGTGTACAGTCTTTTTTGGGTAAGATAAAATTTGTGAGAAGATTCATTACAAACTTTGCAGAGATTGTGAAACCCATAGTCAAATTGCTTTAAATAAATGCTAAGTTTGATTGGGACTGAGAGGCTCAGCTGGCTTTTGATAAAATTACAGTGGTCATTCAGGAAGCACCAGTGCTAAAATCCTCTGATTATGAAAAGCCTTTCTCTCTTTTCTCTTTTTCTTCATTCCACACTATTGTTGCAGTATTATTGCAAAAAGATAAAGAGGGATTTGAGCACCCCATTGCATTTTTAGTAAGTCTCTATAGGTGGCTGAATTAAATTATGAATGGAGAAGTAAGCATATTCCTTGGTCAAAGCAGTCAAGGCTTTCAGACCTTAATTGGTCAGTGCAAAAATAATTGCTTATTTTCCACATGCAGCAGTAAAGGATATCATGTCTCAGTCTGAAGTTACTGGAAAAAAGGTGTCGATGGATCAACAGAATTCAGGAATTTAATTGGGAGATCTAGATCATAAATTTGGTTAGGGGTTTGGGTTTAGTTAAGCTTATGATAGATACAAACATGGAGCTAGCCTAGATTAATAATGTTCAAACTATAGGTAAGACTCATACTAGTATTGAATTACAACCATGGTATCTTGATGTTGTATATTTTTTGAAAAATGTCAAATGTCTAGAGCATGTGACAGATACTTAGAAAAGAACTCTCAGGCTCCAGGCTCAGATGTATGTGCTTGTTCAATGTAATTTATTTTGGAGAAATAGAGATGGGGTTTTACTATTCTATTTAGATAAATCACAGTCTAAGAGAGAAATTAAATGCATAACGATGTTTGTGGAGGACATTACTCTGCAAAAACCACAACACATAAAATAATTAAAGCTGGATTTTATTGACCTTCTCTTTTTAGAGATACTCAAAAGTTTGTGCAGAAATGTGAATCCTACCAAAGGTTTTCTTCTAAAATGAAATATTCAGGAGCATTGTTGTTAAATCCTATGACAGTCAAAGCACCTTTTTCCCAGTCTGGCATTAATTTTATTGGTGAATTTGTAGAAAATTCAAGTGGAGGTCATAATTGGATTTTGGTAGCCACTGATTATTTCACCAAATGGATTGAGGCAAACCCATCCAAGAAAGCAACCAGTAAAGTGGTTATGGATTTCCTGTTAGATAATATTTTGACCAGGTTTGGTGTGCCTACTAGGTTAATAATGGATAATACCATGTGCTTCGGGTCTGAGGAGTTCAAGGATTTTTGTGAAAGTCAGGGTATTGTTATATCTTACTCCTCACCTTATCATCCACAAGCAAATGGACAGGTTGAGTTTAGCAATAAGAGTATAATGAAAAATATTAGAAGGATTCTAGAGAAGAACAAAAGGTCATGGCATTCAAAGTGGAAGTTGGCTTCATGGGCTGATAGGGTGAAAGTCAAAAATGCAATAGTGGTTTCCCCTTTTGAGATGGTATATGGATCACAAGCAAGATTTCCAATGTCCATTGAATATTTTGCTACATGTTTACAAATTTTTCCAAGAGGAAGAGATTGAAATGTCAAAACCTATGATGGATAGGATGATCCAATTGGTTGAATTAGAAGAAATTAGGAGTGAAGAACATAAGAAAATTTTGAAAATCTAGCAGCAATCAAAATATCTATTTGACAAAAGAGAAACTGAGAGGAAACTTCAAATCAATGATGCAGTGCTTTAGTGGAATGCAAGAAAAGAAGAGAAGGGAATGCATGGAAAATTTGAGTCATTATGGTTGGGCCCTTTTGTGGTTCAGGATTTCCATGGAAAGGACTCGTATTATTTGGAAAACTCTAATGGTGAGATGCAGGAATTTCCAGTGCATGGATAATTCCTGAAACATTATTTCTCATAACTTTCTTCCATGCAGAGTAGTTTTGTTTTTTTGTTTCAGGTATTGTTCTTGTGTTTGTTTCTAATTTAGATTGTGTGCAGTTTCAGTTTTAGTTTTGGTCTACATCCCAGAGTTGTTGGATCCTAATATTAATCTTACAATTAACTTTCCCTAGACGAAGCCACTATTAGCACTATATTTTTTTATTTTTTCCCCATGAATGCTAAGAAGTGATTTTTCCCACACTATTGTTGGTAAGGTATTTTAAATATTTGAAAATAAAATGCTAGGTTGTTCGGGATATTATTTCTTTGTTAATCTTGGCCTTTATGTTTTGTCACGCAGTCATGATTGTTTATTCACGTTGTCAGTTAGCGGTGCGAGTGAGAAAGAAAAGAGGCTTTTAGTTATGTCACGTAGTCGCGGGGGTTGTTGTGGTTAGTTCTTTAACAACACGAGTGAGAAAGCAAAGGGAAGGTTATGTTGTCGCTCATTCATGCCTAGTTGGTAGTTATGTCCATTTGGCCCATGACTGTGCGATGCAGTTTAGTCCATGGTTTAGATGATGTTGTCGTTCACTCGTTGTGTAAGTTAGCCCACAACTTTTGGGTGTACGAGTGCATGATGGTTAGGTTTGTGATTAGTCTTATGGTTGTCGCATACTCATGGACGTCAAGGTCAATTTAAATTTTATGTTGCGAGCTCGCGACTAGGATGGATCATAGATGAGATCAACAATTATCATTCACTCATGGAGGATAAAGGAAGGTTCAAGAGGGAGTTGTGAGGGCACGAATAAAGGTTTAGATGAGCTAGATGGTTGTCTCTTACTCGCCAGATGATCGGAGTTTTAAGTAAAGGTGTTGTGAGTGCACAACTAAGGAGAAAGGAAGGGCATTGTTACTGACTCGCGAGGTAAACAAAGGGTTCATGGATTATTTTGCGAGTGTGTGAGGGGTTTCCATGTATCAAAGTTGTAGACCTTATGGAAAGACATGTTGTCAATTAGTGCCAAAACACTAATTCACTTATATGAATACAACGTTGACCAAGCCAGCAGCTTGAAGTGTAACCCGAGTAGTTGCAATGTCAACTAAGTAGTTAGTTCAAAATAGTATCACCCGAGTCACCAGTGTTACCCGAGTTACCATCTCCGAGTGATCAATGTGACCCAAGCACCCAGTGTCACCTGAGTTCGAGAGTTTCCAATTCACTGTGTCACCCGAGTGTCAGTATATCACCTGAGTCGATTACAGGACCCAAGTATCAGCATTGGGCCGACTTAGCACATCTTGTTTGATACTATTAAATATGTTAAGTAGCCGACTTATGAAGGTAATTGATTTGGATATATATAAGGTACTTTTTTAATCCAAAATTATGAAGAATAGAAGTAGCAGATGTATGAGTAAGGATATGTGAATAAGAAGTGGCAGATTGATTAGAAGGCTACAATAGTATAAAGGAACATTAGAGACTCATCTATCACATTCAAGTGATTTGTATTATTTCAAAGGATCTTATTCAGCAAATCAAAGTTTCATAGCAGATCATTCATTGGTTCATCCTAACAGTTGTATCAACAAAATCCTTTAACAGGGTGGACTTAACAGTCCTTATCAAATCTCCTAATAGAGTGCATACTTTATTGTATTGTATAAATCCTTTCACAAGGTGGACCTAACAGTCCTTATTGCTCCTAATAGGGTAGGCCATTAGAAGTGGTCAATTGTAATCCTTAACCGGCCAAATTTATTACTGCAGTACTAAATCTTGTGGGTATCATCCCCACCCTAGTTTTACTTTCTATTTGGAAGGTTTCTGGGTAACCAAATATTGTGTCAAGTGTTATGGATGTTTAATGCTTTTGTGTTCCATGCATGCAATTAGATTAGCCAATCTAATAAAAGATAAAAGTAAATAAGTTTTATTGGTTCCTTATTCACCCNTTGGTTCCTTATTCCCCCCCCCCCCCCCTCCCCCACCCCCCCCTCTTAGTCACCTGGCCTCAATATATTTCCAACAATTGGTATCAGAGCATAGGTTCTCTTATCAGAATTTTAAAATCTTGAGCAAAGATCAAAGGCAATGGAAATATACAGTATGGAGAAATTCATTGAGAATGAAAAGATAAATCTACAAGTGGCCATGGACCAAATCAGAAAACTCAAGGAGCAGCTCTCTCATTCCCTGAAAAGAAGAAAATATTTAGCAATGTAGATGAATGATAAAAGTTACATAGAAGAAAGAATTAAAGATTTATGCAAAGAAAGAAGTTCTGAAGAAGATGATGTAGCCATTATTGAAGACCTACTTGCAAAGAATCTCAATTTACATGAAGAAGTCAGAAAGTTAAAGAGAGAATAAGAAATTCATTCAGTCAGAATATGTGAAGTCGTGGAACAAAGAACCAAGTAGAAAATGACAGAGAGATGGCACAAGAAGATAAAAGATTTCTAAGTACAAGATTAGAAGAAAAAGAAAATGAAATCCATCATTTGTCACTCCAGCAAGCAGATATGATAAATCAACTCAATAGTGCAAATCAAGAAGTCATCAATTTGAGGACTGAAAATGAAAGATTGCAAAATGATCTCAATATTGAAAGGAAAACCAATGAGAGTATGATGAATTCACAAGTAAGCATGGATCATTTGATAGAGAAAACTCAATTCAGACATCATGGATAGACTGGATTAGGTTATACTGAACAAGGTGAATCCTCACAGCAAGGAGCTCAAAAGAACAAGAAACCTACATGTAATCATTATGGTAAGTTAGGGCATACATTAAATAAGTGTTGGAGCAATGGAAAGTCAAATTTTAATAGAAAATTCTACAGGTGAAACAAACATGGACATATGGCAAGTGAATGCACTGAGAAACCTAAGTTTGAAGGAAAATGTTTCAATTGTAACAAACAAGGTCATAAGTCTTCTGAGTGTAGAACTAAGAAATGGAACCCTACTGAACAACTAGCTAAAGAAATTTTTGGTTGGGATTATAACACATGGAGCAGATGTTGTCATTGTGGTGAATATGGGCATATTGGTGCAAATTTTGCAAAGACTCATCTCGAAAAAAGGAATCCTACTAAGAGATGTTATGTGTGTAAACAACTCAGTCATCTAAGCAAGAATTGTATGAACAAAGAAAAAGTGGATAGTGGTTTTGAGAAATGAAAAGCAAAAGTTTCTGAAATCAAAACTCAAATGAGTCAGCAATGGGTAAGAAAGTCTTCTGAGAATTCAGACCAAAACAATGAAGGATCAAATGGCACCCAAAATAGTGAGCTGGGTTGATCCACCATCTCTGAATAAATATGCAAGGAGACAACTCGAACTATGTATACAAGACATCATACATCACCTCCAGATATGCTAGCAAGTCCAAATCTGCATATTGATGCACTAGGACACATTATGGATCTAATCAAGTGAGGATCTCAATTATATCCGAGTTACTCATGCTTAACCAAGTTAAGTCAGGTTGTATGGTTTCAAAGATGCAAAGATTAGTTTTCTTCGAGCTTCCGAGAAAGTCTGGGAGAACTACCCGAGCTGTGACAGCTACCATGTACAGAGTATTTAATGAAAACTTTATGATGAAATTTCTCATAAATGGTGAAATCAAAGGATTATTGTTTACAGTTTATATAGTGATTAAGAGCTTATAGAGATCTCAAAGTGAATTTGTGTTTGAAAGTTTTAGTTACAACAAAGTTTCATCAATCCTCTGAACGTTGTGGCATCTTCATCTAGTAGTAAGGTTAAGAAGGGATCCAAGATGTTAGTAAGGAATGATGTCTGTGAACCGCCAAAGTTTAAACTTCATCCAGCCATTGCAGAGGAGACATATCCGATGGG
Organism: Thuja plicata; assembly: GCA_018584345.1. NCBI lineage: Eukaryota > Viridiplantae > Streptophyta > Pinopsida > Cupressales > Cupressaceae > Thuja > Thuja plicata. Next base: position 1,252,401 of record MU224591.1, on the reverse strand, counting down.
AGCCCATTCCTAAATTCATCCTAAGGTACTGTTGATTCACGACATCTAAGATTTCTATCATTGCATCATTCAATAGATAGGAACATTGGAGATGAATCAAGCATATGAGAAACTTTGTGTGGACGGAAATCTGAAGTCAGAACACAAGCACCTTGGAGTCAAGGGTTTAACTCATATCATGCATATGTCAAAGAACTTTCACATAAAGTGGATTAGGTTTTTTCTGAGCCGTGTTCGCAACATGCATCTCTGATTGGAGCAACCAGTGAAGATCACTAAGCTGATGGTACACTGAGTGATAGGGTACCCAATTAAATCAATCAGATTTCCACAATTCATTGAATTAAGAGTTGAATTTCTGGTTTTTGATTGTGTGTGTTTTTAAGCATCAACATTTCGAATCACACTCTGTGATCCATCATCAGGATGAGTAGAGAGCAATAAGGAGTGTGATCCGAAACGTTGATGCTTAAAAACACACACAATCAAAAACCAGAAATTCAGCTCTAAAAAGGGTACCCAATGCTTGACAAACCTAAAGCTACCAAAACCCTACCTCGAGATGACCTAGCCAAGAAGACTCTTACCGAGTGGGATGGAAGAGGCATTAAGTTGAATGGAGTCACTGACATGGAACTGAAGTTTGGAATTCATGTGAACGCACACAAGATATATAGTTCAAGCCGACCAAATAGTGTACCATGTGAGGCTGTGGACTTGGCATAAAAAGTTGTCAAGAATAATCTGCCAATCGACCTTGCTGAGTTGCAGCTCATCCAACTGAGCAAAAACATGGAGAGCATCTAGGCATCCAAGACCAATTCGTGTAATTTTGGTTCACTTTTGGTTTGCATATTCCTTTATGTTTAGAAGTTTTTCCCTTCAAAAGGCACAATTGTATGGAAAAAGGACAGACCTATAGTCTATCAGATAAATGAATTTATAGCATAATTAGCAGATAACTTTGAAAGCATCATGGATGCTTACTTTGAAAGATTTAGAGAGAAAATACATAATAGATGTAGAATTCCAAAACAATTGGTAGAGGACTATAAGGATGATATTTACTTTCTAGTTGAATGTGACAAAGTATACATTCAAGCAGTCAAGCCTAGGGTTTCATGGGTGAAACCTCTTGCATATGAGGTTAACATTGATGAGACAAGATAAATTATTGAAGCCCTTGTAAATGAACAGGTTGATCCCAAAGCACCATATTTTGGTACTTATGAAGAAGCTAAGGGAAGAATATCATTGGAGATTGAGATTCCTAAAATCTTGAAGAGAGAAAGGAAGAGACTAGAGAAGTTTGGAAAGACGTATGGAAATCCATCAGACTCTCCTCCTTCAATCACTTAAATAAAAAGAGATGACATAAAGATAGAAGAAGATGAATCTAAGAAAGAAGAGGAAGAAGTAGAATCAGAGCCTCCTAAGAAGAGGTTATCCCCTAAGAAAACACCAAAGATCTCTACCCCCGTCTTCACTACAAGAAAACCCAGAAGATCTAGAAGAAAATTGAGAATGCCTAAAGAAGATGAAGAAGAAGATACTGTCACATTCAAGAAGCCCCCACCTACCTTTGAGCAGAAGATTGAAGAATTGAAAGGAGGTAGTGGTATGGGATCTCTCAAATCACCAAAGTATGCTTCCAGATCTAAAGATGAGCAGAAGATGATTGAGGATACATTAGTAGAGAAAATGGCAAGATGGAAGTATGATCCATCTGAATTGAAAATCCATATAACTAAAGACCTTCTCAAGGCAATCACCATTCACTGGCACAATGCAGTTCAGATTGAAAAGGACATCAGGAAGAAAACCTTGAAGCAATTCATACCTACTATGATTGATAAAGAGGTAAAAGATGCTATGACTAAGTATGAGAGTAATCACACTCCAAGGTTTAGGAATTTTCAAATCTTGAGCAAGAAAATAGAGGATGTTGTGCAGTCTGCAACAAAGATATGGAAGACATTTTTTTATGACAAGGGAGAAGATAAGACAGAGAAATAGAGTACAGAATCTCATGTACAGATCAAAGATGAAGAGTTACCTGAGGTTCAGACCATTGAAGAATATAATGCTAAATAGATAGCAGTAGAAGTGATGGCATCCCTACCTCAATCACCTATTCAGAAAATCTTATCTCTGAGCATTTAGAAAAATTCACAGAGTCTACATCAAGACTAGTAGGAACCAAGCATCATGCTTTACCTACTATTGGGCCAAGATAGACCGAGTCACAGAAGGACACTGTGAATGTTTCTATAGTTAGCACTGATTCAGCAGTTGGTGCATTAAAAGTTAATGACTTACTCCAACTGAACATTGAGGACAAGGATGAGGTTGGAAAAGGTAAGGAAATCGTTCATTCAAGGTCAAGGGTAAAGAAAAGGAAATAATAACTGATGATGGTAACCTTGAGGAAGATATTTTGATTCCAAATTGGGATCTTTTTAACCTAACAGATGAGTAGATGGACATCCTTGGGGAGCTATGGAAGAAAAGAGAAAAACAACAGAAGCTTCGAGAAGAGAAGAAAAGAAATAGAGTTCTATAGGACATCAAAGGTATTTTCCTGGATTCGCTAGAGATTGAAGTCAATGAGAATGATTCCATAATGGACCAACTTGTTGACATAGTTCACAAGTTTAATCATGATCTTAGTGGATAGGAGAAATTACTACAGAAGGAAGAAAGAAATTTTGAAAATAAGGTTCTAGAGAATGTTGCAGGAAAGATTACAATAGATCGGGTGAAGCTAACAACTATCATTAGCTCTCTATAAACCACTATCAATAATTTTGTGGCATTATTTGTAAAGTTGAGTGACACTTCCAACTTTACCATGGAAATAAAAGACAAGCTGAGAAAGATTGATACTGATTTGAAGGAAAGTGCAAGCCAGTTGGCACTTGATCCAAGTTCAAGTTCATCTCATTTTGTAAAGATCAAGTATCTAACTGATCTATAGACATAGCTACTAAGGGAAGAAGCAAGAACAAGAGAATCCATAAAAGATATACAAAGCCAACTCCTTCCTTACATGGATGTCACGCAAAAACATATTGCTCGTGCAAAGACACTCATCCATGATAGCAACTTTTCAGTTGCAGAGCTTATGATGGAGTTGTATGTAGAAATTTCGATTGAGTTGCACATCCTGAAGGTGTTGCAAGACAATTGGGATAAGACTTTGTCTCAAATTTTGAAGGTACATTGTGATTTCCTCTCCTATTTTGGAATTGCCTTGTAGATATACTTTTTGGCATTTGTGTCAAAAACAAGGGGGAAAGTCAATTATATACATGGGGGAAAGATAGAAATTGTATA
>MU224591.1:1225411-1235830 GCA_018584345.1 Thuja plicata | reverse complement strand
ACTCTACTTCTAGAGTAGTACCTGTGCCTAATGGTTTATGGCACCCTTTTCCATTGATGTCAAAGGGGGAGTATGTACTAAGGGGGAGCATATACTCTGGGGGAGTATATATATGGAACACAAACACGTCAGAGGAACTGCAGCAGTGTAGAGAAATCTTTAATGAGGATATTGAGAAGATTGTAAAAGAAAGAGGACCATCATGAATAGAGGATGCTTTTAATATCATGTGTTGCCATCATGTCAAAGGGGAAGATTGTTGGAGATTTATTTCTGTATAGTTGATTGATTGTATGTTTGTCATTGATGACAACATATAATACACAGTAGTGATTCTGTATGTACTTATCAGAATGATGATATCAAGCCTTGCGTGGTTAGATACATGTTTTAGACATGTTTAGTATGTTATGTTCATACACGCAGATCTAGATATGATGTTTCAGTCAAGTTGTGTAATTTTGTTATTGGCAGTTACAGTTCTGAAAGAGTATCTATTTAGAGCCGATGTATTCAACGTGTTTCTTGAGTTGTGCCTATCTTCAGGATATGCGTGTGTATATTCATGATTATTTATGAGTTGATGATAGTTATCTAAAGGCGCCAAACGTGTTTCAAGAAGATTGCAAAGTTAGAGTTGATTTGGTGAAGCCGACTTAGTGAAGCGTCGCGTCTATTCAGTTTATATTTACACGGTTGTAATTATGCTTGTGTGATTAGTAAAGCCAACAAGGATTTTATGAAGAGTTTTCTTACAGGTCCCATGATCTCATACTTTGAGGAAGATACTTATAGCAAGTCATTTGTGATACGCTAAGTGTGAATGATACGAAAAGAGACAGAAAATGTACAGAGCAGAATATCAGTTGCGGTTCATTCATCAAGAGTCTATGTGAAGAAGCAGTAGAAGATTATAATACATTGGAACTGATCAAAACAGCAGGTCTACTCTGCAGTTCATCATCAGATATAGTGCATATATGTTCTATAGAAGGTTGTAGCCTTCACCATTGAAGCAGTGAGATTTTGGACAGTGAGTCCTCACCCCTAACAGGGTTATTTGTAAAAGACTCCTAACAGGGTCAGGCCCTTAACCAGGTCACTATACTTATTGCTTTGTAAAGAACAACTCCTAACAGGGTTGCAAGATCTTCTAACAAGGATTACTATAAACAAGTATAGTTCATTGTGGGTGCTAAATCCCACTGGGGTTTTTACCATTTGGTTTCCCCGTAATCAAATTGTGTGTTGTGTACTATGTTATCTGAATGTGCATTTACTTTATTGTATTCTGAAGTTAAAGAAGTAAAAAGAATTAAAGTTACTGATAACTGATTCACCCCCACCCCCCTCTCAGTTATCCTTTGGGACTATTCTAACAACTACATCATATTTGACATGCATAATTAGTATTATTCTTTTTTTTTCTTTTTTTCTTTTTCTTTTTTTTAGGCAGGGGGGGGTCCCTCTTTCCTCTTTTATATTTCCTTCTAGTGGCTTTTTTTCTTTCCTTAGTTAGACTTAGGGGGTGTTAGTACATAATTTCAATCTTATCCATAATTAACGGAAAACTCACATTTGTGTGATGTTTCCATGATCTTCGTTTGCATAATTTATGCACAATAATGTTAACCTAACTAAAGGAGAACAAGTGCTCTTCAGTGTAATTTCAACCTGTACAGTGGCTAATATTGTATAAATCATGCATCTTATGCATATTGTATTGTACAATGATTGAATACAATTTCATTCATTATTCAGAAGCTCTATTTTTCCTCTGTTCTATTTTATTATGTAAATTGTGTTTGTTTTCTTGTTCGAAGTTAGATATGTGCAATTACAGTTGTGAAAATTCTACAACTATATTTATGAGGGAGTAAAAGTTGTTTGCATATAATTAAGGTCTTAAGGCCATATCATTAAATACGGTGTCACATCAACATGTTCTTTAATAATAAAGAATAATAATTAAAAGTTTGTTAATAAATTCACATGCACTAATAGTGGTCCACTTGTACCATTAGTAATAAATATTTGTAGACTTTAATTGGAGTCGTGCAACATTATTGGTACCCATAGAGGAATGATAAAAACGTCTATTAAAGGCTCTTAGAGGAATATGTACTAGATTAGTTTTGCAAACTTTCGAGGTGCTTGTAGAGCACTCTTATTGGGACATCTTTAAGTAGGTACCATGCGACACTTTGAAATGACCACATTTTATCTCTTACATGCAAAACAAATCCCTCACAATTAAGTCATATATAGAGACAACCAAAAAAAAAAATTGGGCAAAATTAGCTATAATAACTATTGGTGCTCTTCCCCATGTTCAAATAGTTTGATCCATAAAAATACATTATATTAGATAGTTCAACCTTTGTAGGGCAAGATGAAAAGACTATTTAAGCCTTGAAATAAAAGGGAAAACAAGAAATTCAATTGCATACTTGAGAATCAATTCTTATCAATTTAGATGTGATGTATGAACAATGTTCAAAAAGAAGAGAAGAAAGAACTCGTATTTTCTACAATAAAAAGATGTTGAAACTAAAAGATAATTTATCATAAAATACATTTCATGTAAAGATATTTAAAACAATGTTTTTTATCATCAAACCAATGGATTAAGAGTTGCATCTTTATCTAACAGTTTTTAAGTTTATTTTCATGATGGTTTTTTCTTTGTGGATCTTTTAAAGAAACCTACACTTTTCTGACGTCGAATAATATTGCGGATTATGGATTAATTCCGACTCAAATCAAATATTGCAACTCTTAATCCATTGGTTTGATGATCTCAAAAACATTATTTAAAAATAAATAAATTCATTCAAAATGCGTAAATAAAATACAATTCACAGATTTAAATCTCAACACAGGAGTAACAGAGTAATCATAAATGTTTGTTTAAGAACCACAGCTACAGATTGTTGGAGAATTCCCGTTTCTAAAGTGATTAATAAATGATTTGCCAAATGGATACTATTGACACAGTTCACAGCCCACATTATGATTTCGTACAAGGGGGATTTCTGACAGGACATTCATTATAGACTCGTTACAGTCAAGAAAGCAAAAGCACTCACGTGCCCTCACTAAATGTGTGTAAATCCTATCTACAATGGGTGATGCGAGTTTCACCTCATGTAAGTATCGGTGAACCACGTTGGGTCGCTTTAAAGAAAGATACGCGTAAACACATTCAATTTCGGCCAGCAGAGAACTATAAGGTAGTTTATACTGGGGTCCAGTATCTGATACATCCTAACTTCGTATATCTGTAGATCATAAATGGTATATTGGATTTTGACAACTGTAGATCGTAAATGGTATATTGGATTTCAACCACTTGTTTTTAGGTGTCTTTTATGTGAGTTGACTACTTAAATTTAGGAATCTCTATGTAGAGACTGTCAAAGTGGTCATTTCAAAGTGACACCCAATATCTATTATGTTCTTGCACCAATAGACGTTTACTCAAAAATGTCAATACTTGTGGCCAAATATCTCTGTAGTTGTTACGAAATGTCTCAATAGTGGTGCACAAATGGACCAATTACTAACCAGAAAAGATAAAAAATGATCGGCAATTAGTACAAGTGTGATGGACTATTGGTACATGTGTTATCATTTTTTAGACTCGTTTAGTATTAATGATTGGGAAGTCAAGATGACAAAAAGGTCACAATTATTGAACTCCTTAACTATTATTAAGTATTAGATAATTTCCCTAGGTAGTTTCCCCTAACTAGCTACTGTCATTTCATGCCCACAATCTTTCATAAGTGTAGATCAATTCCACAGTGAGAAATGAGAAGAAAATGGCAATGTGTATTGGGTCACTTCTTGTTGGATTGCTAGTCATATTATCATTTTGCTTTTGTGATGTAAAAGCAGCGCCTGCTTACTTTGTGTTTGGAGATTCCCTGGCGGACAGTGGAAACAACAATTACATTGCCACTAGTGCGAGAGCAAACAGCTATCCTTATGGAATAGATTATCCCACTCATACAGCTACAGGCCGATTCTCCAATGGACTCAATATTCCGGATTTTATAAGTATGTATTTAGCCAAATTCCAAAATTCTACATTGTAGTTAATGAATTTTGCAGTTTATATTTTGAGATCAAATGACACTAACCTTGTTGGCATCATTTTTTTCATTCTGTTTCTTGTTTTTGTGTTTGATTGTCTTTCCATGGCTGTTAAGTAATATAATGGTAATCATGGTATGGCACTCTGTGAGTTTCTTGTATTTGGCAAGTTGTTTTGGACAGTATTCTGTAAATTGTGATTAATTTGTTATTTGTTAATGAGATTCAGTTTCTATAGTTCATATCAATGTATTCAATTTTTTTTATGTTTCTATCTATTTTCTAATCTATGATCCATGAAGTAAAGAATTAAAGAAGAGAAAAGAAAGTGTAAATTGATAAGTACAAGATATTTTCTAATTGTAATATTGTTATCAGGATTCAACTGTCTAGTTTTTTGAGTCAAACTCATTGACCTATATTTCATGAGTAGCAGTTCACATGAACTCATCTCTCGTGAGAATGGATAGAACACTTCGTACTCATTGCATCTAGGTGATGCTCACAAGGTGAAGCACCAGGACGTCCTAAGGTCACCCACCAGTATTACTCCAGCTTAAGTAGTGCTTAACTAAGAAATTTCCTCCCTAATTAAACCCGCTCTTATTATTATATTTTATTTCTAAAAAGATTAGTAATATATTAGACAGCCCATATAATTGTATTAACTTTTTTTTCTTTGGATCTGTATCAAATTTATGATCATATTCTATGGTCATCAAGATAGTAAATTGGAGGAGAAAATACAATATAGATTGTCAAATCTAAAAACTTTCCGATACAATGTAATTAATTTTGTTTAAGAAAAGATTTAGTAATTTTGTTATAATTTAAAAGATTGAATGCCTTGTCAAAAATCAAATCTTGCTATCATTTATAAATCATTCATTTCCTTCTAGTCGACTGATCGGGAAAAGATCATGTCTAATATTAGGCAGCTTGGTCCCAATTTTTTTAATGTAAATGAGATTGATTAGATAAAATAACGATGAAGGTGATATGAAATGTAGAAGTACTGTATGAATTGCAGGCAAGAAGCTGGGAGCAGAATCTGTGCTGCCATATTTGAGTCCTTCACTTACGGGGAATGCATTGCTCAGGGGTGCTAATTTCGCTTCTGCAGGCGTTGGGATTCTAAACGACACTGGAGTGCAATTTGTATGAATAATATTTATTATATTCTAATGGTTCATATTTATTTTACTTCTACTAAGGAGAATGAATGATGATTCTCTCTGTTTGCAGGCAAATATAATCAGAATGCCGCAGCAGTTCCAATATTTTGTTGAATATAAAAATAAGGTGTCCCAGCTTGTTGGAGCTGATGCAACTAACAGCCTTATTGCAGAAGGTCTTATGTCGATTACTCTGGGAGGAAATGATTACGTCAATAACTACTTCCTCCACCCTGTCTCAGCGAGATCCGTTCAATATACAATACCGGATTACACTCAGCTGATAATATCGGAATATAAAAAATATTTGAGGGTAAATTCCATCTTCTTTAGCCTACGCTGTGAATGAAAAAAGTTTCCATAAATACAGATAGCGAGAAAGTTCAGGTATACATAAAAAAAAGATAGAAGCTTTGGAACCTACCCACTCTTTAGGCTGTCACTGGTATCCTTTGAGAAAGTTGGGTTAGTCTAGTATCTTTTGCAAAAGTGGGGTTAGTCTTTATTGAAAATACTCTTTATCTTTTCTAACAAGATGCCTCTATTAATTTAATTTTAAATTTTATTTATCAAAAATAAAGAGTAGAAGATGGGTGAAAAGGGGAAAGTGGCTTTAGGAAATTTTCTTTGGACTTCTTTATCTTTTTGACTATTTTTGACCTTTAAGAAATAGAAGATTATGAATAAATCATTGCTTAGAATTTATTGTTTAAATTTAAGAATATACATACTATTTTAAGTCAAATTCACTAATAACATCACAAATATTGAAAACTATGTTTACGTATTTTATGTTATGTTTTTGCAACTCATTTGGTGGGTATATTTGAAAGCTTTGATTAAATGTATATTGTTACATTTGTTATGTAGAGAATGTACGATTTGGGAGGCAGAAAAGTGCTAGTAACATCAACAGGGCCATTGGGGTGTGCTCCAGGAGTGAAGGCCGCCAGATCTCGCAATGGCGAATGTGTTGTAGAAGTTCAGCAAGCTGCTTCGCTTTTTAACTCACAGCTTAAATCTGTTATAAATCAACTCAACAATGAGGTTTCTGATGACATTTACACTTTTGCCGACAGCTATCAAATGAACATGGACATGTACTATAATCCTGCGGAAAACGGTAAAGCCAACCTTATTTGCTCTTTTTCTTGTACCTCCTCAACTTTTTTTCTGAATGGGTATTGTTCAAAATGCTTCACACTCTAATTGTGTTTGTAATTGTAGGATTTACGGATACGGCGAATGCATGTTGCGGACAAGGAAATTACAATGCAGTCGGACTCTGCACTGCTGCTTCAACTCTATGTAGAAATAGAGATGCATATTTGTTCTGGGACAATTACCATCCCACTGAGAAGGCCAATAGAATCATTGTGGACGATATTTTTGAGGGCCCGTCTTCTGTTATGAGCCCTCTTAACCTCAGCCAGATGATGAAACTAAACAATTAAGAATTATCCATGGACCTGTTTCCCATATATGTACTAGCCTCATAAATAGTGCTCGAAAGCATTTGTTCTCATCATTTATAAGTGACCTTATTCTAAATAAATGTTTGCAAAAAAATATTCGTTGCAACTATTGCAAAATTTGGAATTGCTTATTCTATAGAGCTCTTAAAAAATGGTATTCATAGTTTTGCACCATCTGAAGCTGAACATGTTTTTTCTTCTCTGTTATCTATATATTTTCCCACCTCAAATTAATCATCTAAAATTTGAATAGTATTAAGAAGAGATGGAATAGAACTAGTAGTCGCATGCTTTTGTATATGAAAGTATATACAAATATATTGTAAGAAAATAAACAGTAATGATTTTCTCCTTTTTTTATGCAGGTTAAAAGAAAGATTGGAGAATAAACCACATGCAAATCATAAGACCATAAAGCTAGGAATTAAAATTGATAGTTGCAAAAAGATCTGAAAAAAAATGTAGTCAAGAGTTGACAATTTTATGACAAAAAAATTAATTTTCACAGAACTTGATAGTCTATCGGCTAAAAATCTTGACCATGTTATGATATCATTGTTAATTGATTCTTTAATATTTTTAATAATATAGAATTAATATTTGTGACTTTAAAGTTGTCAGAGTTGATCATGAATATTTAGAATTGAATAAAATAAACTTCTAAGATCTAAAAAGCAACAAATCATGTGATGCAAACAATAACTTAGTGTACAACTACTAATCTAACTTTTCTTTGGGACTTGTTAGTCACTTCAAAAAAAACACATAGATATAACATTGTATTTAATAATGTAGACCTAAAATCTTAGTTTCCATACTTAAGCTAAAATATATGATAATATAGCATCATATTTGATAATGTGGATCTGAAACTATAATTATAAGTGATTCGCCGACTTTTTCATTAAAGATGTTTTGCCACAAACTATTCAATCCAATTATTGTAGAACTTAGAAATGCTCTTTCTATAAAAACTCTTGAAAAAGTGTTATTCATAGTTTTTCACTATCAATAGTTGAATGCATGATTTTTTTTCTCTTACCTATTCATACCTTGTCAAATTAATCATCTAAATTTTGAAAGATTGAATAGAAAGATCCAATAGATGTTTAAGTAGTTGTAATATTTTTTTTAAGGATAGCATTAACATTTGTGATTTTAAAGTTATTAGTGTTGATTGTGACTATTCACAAAATTGAATGAAATAATATTTTAAATCTAGAAAGCCAAAAAAATGTGATGTCACATTAGCATATCAATGAATAAAATATATTTGAACTACAATTAAATATTTTTTATTTTTTTTAATATTTTTTCACATTACAACATAAGTCATGATTACAAGAGAAGTCATGATCTCCTCACATCATATTTAATATTATCAAATTATCAAATAAAAGTCTACTATATGAAAGATTAACAAGGAAAAATTAAAATTAAGATACCCAACTATTTTTAATCTTTATTTTTTACTAGTCTATAAATGGACTTATTAGTCTATAAATAGACTAACACACCTTAATACAATAGGCTAACACACATGTTGCTACCTATATTCGATATTGACGCAGGACACCAATAACGTATTAAATTATATCATACCTATATTTTGCCACTAGGGGAGAGGACTCGATAGTTGAGCACCCTAACTTCGCGGTTCTCAAAATCCTACATGGAAATTTCAAATCACTCCCATTTTTTTACAGCAGCTTACATGGCAAGTCCCCTGCTTATAACTAAGGTTTCAGGGCCATGTCATCAAATACGATGCCACATCAGCATGTTTTTTGCCAATGTGTCCAAAACAGCCCAAAAAAATGTGAGACCAATTGTAGTGCATTAGGGACCCCCATACTTGTACGGTTGATGTGACATCACACTATTGGTTGCTTTTTAAGAAAAGGGACACATTTCATTCAATCATGGGTAGTCATCATTAGCAAAAGCAACTTTAAAGTCATAACTATTGGTACAATGTTGTTAAAAATATTGAATATTAAATCAGCAAATGTAGATATTTAATTAACAACTACTATCACAACTATTAGAAAGCGATCAACTACCAGATCTTCTCCCCTACCTATATTTGATATTGATCTAGGGCACGAATAAATATTAAATCATATCATACCTATATTCTGCCAGGTAAATCAAAGATACAGCTGGAATACCTGCCAAAATTTACAAGCTTTGCTGTGATCTAAATTCGCATTGAATAGAAAAAATAAAGGCATATTGGAATTATGTCATTCAGCTATCATTACTACTCTGACATGTGGTACTTAAACGCTTCATAACCCACGTCAACTTTGGTACATGTAAAGGAAAGTTTTTGCTAGTTTTGGCGTGTTAACAGTGACTAGAGAAAAACAAACACATGCCATGCTGTTTTTAGATGTTTTATACATGCAAACTATGAACTACCGCCACTCAAACATATGGGAGGCAGCCAACGACATTTCAAATCTATTGCAAATGAATTAATTACGCCGAAGGCTTTTCATGGTATGAAATGAATGATCTGAAATGAATGTTGCGCAGGAGGATTATATTTTAAAAGGATTTGTGGCACCTTATTATTTCAGAGCTACAATTTGGTGGGCTCTGCAAGAGCAATCGAATAACGATATAAGGGTTTGTACAAATTTATAACGAAAACAATTTAAATACATAAATATATGTAGGGTAAATGAACTACAGGTCATAGATCGTGGAATCTGTCAAGATGGGCATCAGGACATCATGGAGAGGTTTGTAATTCAGGGAATTCTGTGTGTGCATGTAATGTTAGCATTCAGACCAAGTATGAGCGAGGTGTTGAAGACTAGAAGGGGATGCCCCAATTCCAGAGAAGCCTTTGCCTCTGTCAAATCTTACAACTTTCTGAGATGGCTATGGTTCCTTCGTGGATCCAATTTCGCACCCCTCTTTCTATATTTCTTTCTCATTTTATATCTAGTCCATTCACGTACACTAGTTCTGCCATAACCTCATGTTGTCTGAAATTGTTAATAAGACTAATGTACGTAAATAGAATCAGATGGACAAGCGATGGGAGTTTTATGTAGAGAACCATTGGATTCTAATGGGGGCTTTTATGTAAGTTTAGGCTCTGTTTGTTTCGCGGAATTGGAATTGACTCAAAACCTTATTATCACAAAATCAGGTTTTGAAATCTCGGTTCTGCATCTTCGGGTTATAATTTGGACCGTTTGGTTGACCTAGAAGATGGATTAGTCAATTCATCTTCTGCATTTGGTTGCCAATTTCGAAATTGGAATTGGAATTGACAAATTCTAACTTCTGCGTTTGGTTCACAATTTCGAATTGGAATTGGAATTAGACACTCCATATTCTATGTTTGGTTCTACATTTCGAATTGGAATTGGAATTCGACAAAGACTTTATAATTTTTTATTATTATTGAATAATGTTTAATTTATATTGTGATTGATTTTGTCCATTTTTTTATTTTTTTTTATTTTTTTTTATTATTGAATAATGTTTAATTTATATTGTGATTTATTTTGTCTATTTTTATTTATTTTTAATTGCGCTTCTGATCATACATGTGCTTCTATATTCGCAGATAAAACTTGGAAATGATAGCTCACTTGCTTGCAATTTTTTCATGCTTATGCTCATAAAAATATATGTTGATCTCATTTTTA
>MU224591.1:1202501-1216754 GCA_018584345.1 Thuja plicata | reverse complement strand
TGTCCTCAAAAGGGAACTTGGTGAACATAGGATCTGCAATTAGTATCCTTAATGTTGTAGCACAACTTAACTTTACCAAATTTATAGGACATTGCGTCAAGCTAAAACTAGCTAACCAATCTAGCCTTTGAATCAGTGGACTCGTGGATGGTTTATTCTACTACGAAGGTGAGGCCATCTGGTGTGCAACATTTCAGCTATTAAAATATGCCAAGTCTAAAATTTGGATTGTAAGTTATCACCACATTATACTTGTTAGCTGTTGCGTTGTAGTACTTGCTTACAACTTTAGCAAAGAGCCTTTCACAACGATATAACTACTGTCGGGTACTTATTGTTCACATGCTTATGATGTGAGCAATGAAATTACAGGCTTACTATTTACTCAGCTTTCTTGCCTTTATGGTATCCTATTTTTTCTTGTACACACAACTCTGGTTTGTGGAGATTTAATTTTAACATTGCTACTCTCTTCGCAGAAATTCTGATAACAATTGAGCAGTGAAGAATAAAAACTAAACTCTGATTCTCTATCATACACAATATTTTTTTTCAAAAGGGGGATTCTGAAGGTAGAATATTTTGGATAAAAATAACAATTGGTGGAAAATTACACTCTTTTTTAGCAAAACTTCAAGTTAAATTTGACTGAAAAAAAGTAGGCATAAATCTTTAACCCTCATAAGCAAAATAAAATCAACATTCCTATCTTTTACACGGATATTCGAAAATTGTTTCTTTCAAACACAATTTCTTCTTTTTTTTGGAAAAGGTAAAACGTACCTTTACAGAGAAAACTGTTGTCGTTGAAACACAGGGCGAGAATAAATCTCTGGATCTCGGGTTGCAGACGAATGGTAACGCAACATAACTCAAAGCATTTAAGAGAAAGCAAAAGTTTTGGACCACATTAATAACGAACTTATTACCGACAAAGCCTAGACATTTACAGTGGTTTTAGGCACACGCTGACGTACCTTTACATTTCATTTTTTGGGCTGCTTACTGGGTACACGATGAAGGTAAGCTTCAGCCAATTATTATTGGATTTGACGGGGTTGTTTCATTTGATTTTACTTTTTAAGTTGTCCTTTATAGGTCATTGAAAGTATTTTTCTAGCATATTCCTATTCTAAATGTTACAGGCGGATTTAGGCCGACTCATATTCAATTTACAAATAGTCTTTGGCGCATTAATTTTAATCAAGCGCATTTCAGTAAAACCCAAAACCCAGACTAACCCACTTAAAACTAGTGGCATAAAAGATGCTTACCTATGAAGCAGATCAAATAAACCGGTGAGAAATCCGCTTTAGGTCAAGATTTATCAACGACTGATCTGATATGCTTCCCTCGCGGTTTGAAACACTGAAAACCTTGTCAAGATTTATCCACGACTGTCAAGATTTCTATGCTTCCCTCGTGGATTAGGTCAAGATTTCTATGCTTCCCTCGCAGATATGCTTCCCTCGCGGTTTCAAACACTGCAAACCCTCGCGGATATGCTTCCCTCGCGGATTATTATTATTACAATCCCCACAGTATTCGCAAACCTTGCAAACCTTGCTTTACAATCCCCACAGTATTCGCAAACCTTGCTTTCAATTTACAATCCCCACAGTCTCGGCGGACCCGACAAAAATTATGATGGGGTTAATTGGAATTGCAAAACCAGGATATGAAACCTAATTCCACCTATTCGGTGGGAAGATGATGCCACTCATTATGCCTACTAAACCCAATTTTGGGACACGAATCCGAAATTACAAATTAGCGAAACAAACGCTGGATTTCAAAAAAATGGGAAGTCTCACTTCTAATTCCGCCCCAATTCCGCGAAATAAACGGGGCCTTATAGTTCTTAAGGCCTTTTGTTTAGTGGAATTGGGATGGAATTGTCATTGTCAAAACTTGATATATTCTATGTTTGTTTCAAAACATGAAAATAGAATATGGATTTGTTAATTCTCATTTACCTCTAAAACTGACATTTTAATCTTCCATCTAAAAAGGTGGAATTGGAAAATGAATTTCAATTCCAATTCCAATTCCACTTAAATGAGAATGGGGGTAAATCAATTTTTAAAAATTTTCTCGTCTGCAAATATCTCTCTGGCTTGTTCGAAGCTCTGCTATTTTCTAGAGGTCGCCGATGCATTCGATATCCATTTTATTCATACTGTGGTTTGGCAATGAGAAATGGAGACTTCTCTGCAATTTTTTTCCACTCAAATAGGTATGTTCTGTGTGTATTTGTCATCTTTCATAACAAAATGTTGATCCTCCATATCTCTGATATGAATATTGAATTTCCATACATAGTTTGTCTTTTGAAACCTTCGATATTTCTTTGATATTTTGACGACTTTCGAGACTTTTGCATGCTACATACCCATTTTGGGTGTTTGGTTCTTCTATTTTTTCATACCAAGATAGTAGATTAGATTTAAGGTAAAAAATGTGAGATATTTATGATGCCAATCTTATTCATCATTATCAAACCCTAAACAATTGAGCTTGTTTGCCATTTACGAGAGATTTTATGAAATATGGTAATACCCGTGTTCTACAACAATGCATCAACAAACTAGATCTACAGACATAACTATCACAGTATTTTAGCAATACCCATAATGTTTTTGAGCTCTGTACCCACCTTCTCAAAAGCACCCACCAAGCTAGATTGAGTCACAGAGCAATTCGAGATATAAATTTCATGTTGCAATCTATAGATTTTGATTTTTAGAAAGAAGAATATCGTCGTATTAAAAAAAAACCTTATTCAAGTAGTATTCCAAATCTAGAATTATGGAACTAAACATAGAAATTGCATCTTCTTACTATGAATTCTAGGTGAACCAAATGGCTCCAGCCATATTCCAAAAATAATTCCAGCATTATTTATTTCCACTAAACAAACAGACTAATTGATCTTCCTGTTTTGAATTACTTTAATCTCTAAAATCCTTTGCTCGTATTAAAGGAAATGCTTTAACCAAAAACTCAATTACTATACTCTTCGCAAGTCTGAATTCTCTTTTTCACTTTACATATTGTACCAAGTAATGAGATGTAACTGTATGTTTTATAGCTTAACAAAAGGGAACCATTTGTCACACATAATTTGTATGCCACCTTACAAAAAATCATTTTCAACATAAACATATTCACCACCCAATTCATTCATGTGACTGTATCCATCCCATCACTCAAATAGCCAGCCATCCAGAAATTAGATAAGTATATTTATATTATATGTAGATAACAATAACCATATTGATGGTATAAGTAATATTTGTTTTTTCTCTTCATTCATCTGTACATACCATAGTTTGAAAACTGATATATATCCTTAGTAGATTATACAATCTTTTTTCTTAATGTAATGTAGGGTTTATATAGCCTATATTTATTCGCGAACTTACAAAAACACAGAGTCCCCTTCAAACTATCTATTCCTATTTCATATTAAGTATCAAAATATCTCTCTTTTTTTCTAATATTGCATTAATCTTTAGAATTACTGAGTATTTGCTATCTACTGCTAAGATGAATGTTTCATACTTTAGTTAATCGTAATGGCTAGGTGGAGCTAAGTTGGATTGGGCCTATGATTAAATTTGGTTTTATTAGAGGCAAACAAGGTTGTTTATATTGTCTTTAACAAGGTCAAGATTATTATACAAGTTCAAGATCATTATAATGATCTTGACCTAAGATTGATAATATCAACATTAAAGATTAAGTTCTAAACATTAAAAAATGACAAATCAAGTTCAAATATGTTCAAATTAAATGACGACTCTTACATTAAAAATATACTTAAATTCTAAACTATTACATAAAAGACCAAAATCAAAATGAATTCAAAACAAGAATAAAAAGCATTAAATACACTTACTTTCATTTTCAATTTGTTTATTTTCATAGTTATACAAAAAAAAACATTTATCTTTCTTATCCAAAATCAGTGTTGAAAACTTGTAGATAATGATGGTTCGTTTATTTGAAATAAGTATCTTTTTTAATTAAAGTGTATGATTTATTATTTAAATGATGTGGTCATAGAATATGTTTTTATTTTAGATTTTGAGTGTATTTTTTAATTCTATTATCTCTTTTGATAATAGTGTAAGATCTATTATTTAAATGTGTAAATTTTTAATAGAATTATTTTATTTTATAAATTGATATAGCTATATCTCCTTACCACTCTAGCTTTATCTATTAATATCCCTTCTTCTATCTCTACCTCTATCTCTCCCTTTTTTTCCCTGTCTCTCTCTAACTTTCTATCATTATTTTTAAATCTCTCTATCTCTAATGGACTTTCTATATATTTATCTCGTTCATCTCTAGATCTACCCGTCTTTCTTCTTTCTATTTGTCCCCCTATCCATCTCTCCATGTATCTCCCGACTCTCTCTATTGCAAGTATAGTATGAACTTGTTGGGAATGGAGTGAGGAGCCTAATTATCCTCTTTATTCAAAGGTTTTGGTTAAGACATGTTTGGATGTTTTAAAGTGGATGCATAGTCGATTTGAAGCTATCACATACTACTAAAATGTATACAAAATATAGATAATTATTTTCCTTAATTTATCTTCAATATATCTTCAGCGTACTGATTGCACACCAAGGTGCAATTGCTAGTTGATGACTCTGGGAAAGCTAATCCATATATGACAACTGAGCTAAAGGATTTCATTTTCCAATTAGATGTTGTTTGTCATTCATTATACTCGAGCCCTTGGACACTCTATTTACACGATCATTTCAACTTGGAAGGTGATTATTTGAAGGCATGTCTGAATGAATCTACGTTTATAATAATGTTTATAAGGTCTAAATAGAAGATAGTCAGTAATACGAACGAAAGCTTGAAATTCCAAAACACCAAGTCTGCCAACATTCTTTGTACTTGATGTTTTTTTTAACTTGGATTTTCTATAAGTTGGTCTAGTGGTGGAGAACTTTTTCTCTTAAAGGAGAGGTCACAAGTTCAAATCTCTTAAGGGGGTAGGACCAAGGTGTGTGTCAATGTTGATCTTATCACCATTTCCATCTACTTCTACTCAAACCTTTAAATACCCTATCCAATATCTCACACCTTCCTACTACCCATCCATCCCATATCCTTACATTCCTCTTATCCAATCCATTACCTAAATTCTTGGCTACCATCTCCCTTATCCTCCATTTCATTCCCTACCATCACCCTATCAACATCTTTGAACATATGTTCAGCAACCTTGGCCCATCATATCATATCCTTCAAAGTACCACTATCCAAAGAGCAAGAGACTTAAAGTTCCTCCGTTAAAAAAGAATAGAAAAAGTGCCTTGCTGAAAACCTAGTAAATAGGTGCCTTGGTAGCAAAAGTAAAGAGAAATAAAGTCGTCCTATGGTGAAAACCACTTCTTGTGGCGTCTTGGGAAATTACCATGATGAAAACCTAGCAAATAGGCATCATGTGTGAAGGCATTATAATTTGCCATTAGTATACACAAGGAAAAACATGATCTGCACCATCAGTTTACTCAACACCGACAGACAAGACACAACACTACCCGACCCCAAGGTTACCCAATACTGCAAAGTTCAAAGCATCCCGACAAACACTATTCAATGTTATCTGATGACAAAAAGTTTAATGAAACCCAACGAGTAACAACAGTGCAAACCGACGGAACAACAAAGAGTGGAACCCGATAGATGAAGGGAACCCAATGATCAGTTCAACAAAGGAACACCGACAGACTTTCAATTCAACCCGACGACCAAGAACCGACAGTCAGTTACATCCCGCAAAAAGAGGATCTGACTTTCCACATCAGATAAATCATTGAAGTTGTATTTATAGCTTCTTGATTTGCTTTTAAATCCATTATGTGCGGAGGAAGCAATGTATTTAGTATTGTTTAATTAGTTTTACTGATTTAAAACATGCAAACTAAAGATCAAGGTCAAGTTGTAAACCTTGGATCTAAGAGTTAACATTGTAATGCATGATTCAAAGATAGGTCAAATACTTGTATAAATAGATGCTCAATCTATTGAGAATAGTTGTTGCTCAATGAATATTGTAGCCACAGAGAGCATCGAGAGACCAGACAAGAAAATTCATGCAAAGGAACAGAAAAGAATCAAATCAGTTTCAAGAACAGGAACACAGGCTACCGACAAATAGAGAAAGGTATTAATCAGTCACTTAAGGTGATATTATTTTTATGAGAGCTATAATGGATTTGTAATCAGAAATTGTAGATTGCATACAGTCAGGTCAATCATATGTACTCATTCTAACAAGTGTAGTACACATAAGAAATCCTTTCAAGAAAGGTGGACTTAACAGTCCTATTGTAAATCTCTTAACTAAGTGCACACTTAAATCAGTGTTGCTAAAGCTCTTAACCGAGTAGATCTTAACCGGTCTCCACCTTAATACTCCTAACAGAGTAGATCATCAGAAGTGATTAATTGTAAGCCTTTACCGACTCCCTTCCATTCTGCAGATAGTGAAGTTTTGTGGGTGCCATCCCCACCGCAATTTTTACTTCCTAACAGGAGTTTTCTGTGATATCATATCTTGTGTTATATGTGTTTATTACTTTCATGAATGTTTCTATGAATGTTGCAAACAATTAAAGATTATGGAATAATACTACATGCATAAGAAAGAATAACTGTAATGGTCAATAATGCAGTAATGAATGATTACTAATGATGAATTGTGAAAAGTGTTAAAAGTTTGAGAGGTACTGATTCACCCCTCCCCTCTCAGTACTACTTCCCATTAATCCCAACAATTGGTATCAGAGCTAAGTCTCTTCTTGAAAAAGCTTAAAGGCTTAAGAGCAAAGATCATACAATGGAGATGTACAAACTTGATAAGAATATTGAGAATAAAAAGCTTGAGATACATATGTTCTATGAACAATATAAAGAAGCAAGAATCAAGATGAGAGAGTTGTTGGATGAGAGGAAAGGTATGGCAACTCGGAGCAATGAAAAATATTATCAAGAAGAAGAGATTCTAGATTTCTTTGAATCTTCAGGATCCAATGCAAGTAATACATCAGACACATCAGAAGAGAACATCACAAATCTGAAGGAGATCAATCAACATCTGACATAGCAAATAAAGATGTTGCAAATCGGTCAAGAGACCCAGATGGTGAGAATGATTGATGTGATGAATTCTGCTAGACAAGCTGAAACAGAAAGAACACTAGTCACTAATGACAGGAGGAAGATTACAAAGAAACTACAAGAAAATGAGTTGGAAATTCAAAGACATGTTGTACATCACCATGATCTCACAAATCAAATTGTTCTTATGAGTCAAGAAATAGATAGAATGAATGTTGAACTCATTGAAAGAATACAAATTATCGGTGAACTAGGAGAAGAAAATGAAAAACTAAAGCATGAGGTTAGAATTCAACAACAACATAATGAAGTTATCAGAAAGGCTGAAGAGAGCAATAAAAGAATGGATGATTTTCTTGAAGGACAACGAAGAGTCAACAACAACAACGGTTTAGGCTTTACCAAAAATGGAGAATCATCAAATCAAGCGAAACCAAAGAATGTCTACGAAAATCCAAGACCAAGAAAGCTGACATGCAAGCACTATGGAAAGCAAGGACACACATCAAATATATGCCGAGGCAAAATGAAAGGTATTCCTAAATCTACATCTTCATTCATAGGATTCTGTTATAAATGTAACAAGAAAGGACATAAAGCATATGAATGTAAGTCTAAGATAGAACAACCAAAGAAGGAAACCTACATGGAAAAATACTGTCCTACATGCAAGATGAATGGGCACACTAGTCTTGAATGCTAGAAAAAGAAAATGCAAGCATGGAAGCCAAAAGGTCAAGAAACTCCCTATCAACCAAAGAGATTCGGTAATCAATATGTATGGGACTACAATACATGGAAAAATTATACAACATGTGGTAGATATGGTCACATTGCTTCAAACTGCATGAGAGCATGGACCAAAAGGTCTAGAGGCTAGTCAAATCCCAGAATGACATGCTTACACTGTCACAAAGTTGGTCACCTCAAAAAAGATTGCAAAGACCGAATGACAGAGACAAGCACATATCCCAATGGAAATACCATTGAAGATATTCGGAGGGCTAGAGACAAAATGTGGAGAAAAGCTTCAAGCAATGATGAAGTTGGACCAAGCAATGCAAATGGTGACACCCCATCCAATGGATCCGGTGACATCACCACCCCCACTTGAGCTAAACAAGTAAGTATGGAACTGCACTACACCAAGTCATATTTTGCATCAGTTCCATTATACAAATTGATAAATAGTCAAAATCTGCATAATAAAGATGCATATTATGTTACTTGTTTGAATTCTGAGAAAACAACCTCGTCGGTATACACATACCAAAAATCAATGGTGAACATAATGGATGAGCTATTTACACTTACCGAAAATTGTCGGTCAACACATAAAATGGTTAAGTTACCAATGTAACCCGATACATGTCGGTAAGAAAGCAAACTTACAAAGTTGTCACGACAGAATACCGATATCCGTCGGTAAAAGCAAAATTGTTAACAACAGTCCTGAGATTCATGTCAACACCGACGATGAATTTAAAATTCTTCCCGACGAACTCCGTCTTCATGACCCAACGAGTCATTGAGCGTTTATTGCAAAGACTTGGGGCAAAAAGGCTATAAATAAATGACGGGACAACTTCATTTTGCACTCGCGATTTGAAGAGAAAGCAAGAGCGAAAATAGAGTGACTGAAGAGAAGAAAGCAGAGTGTCCTTGAAATCGATCCAACAACACAGCATATAGAACATTCATCATTATCACGGATTGAAGTAAGTACCGAGGGCACCGAAAAATCTCTGTAGTTATTTTTCAAGAAATCCCTAAAACTTGAAAATGATGGCAACCACGTCAGGAACAACTAAGATCAAAAGTGATAAAAGGAATGTAGTTAAGTTGATTAAGAATAGCACATGTGTATCTAGCCCAAATATAAGATATTCTTGGAGATTGCATCGCAACCTGATGAAACTAGAGCATTTTCTAAAATTCCACCTAGGGTTTTGCTCATAAAAGATGTTAGGTCTTATATTCACTGCAAGATCGCCGAAATAGGATATCTAGAGATGGATGAAGCTTATAAGAAGCTTTGTGATGCAGAAGGCAACCTAAAGGAAGAGCACAAACACTTAGAGGTCAAAGGGATAACTAATGCCCTATATTTCCTGAGGGACTTCAAGACTAAATGGATTAGGTTGGTGCTTAGAAGATTGCATGACCATAAGTTGTGGTTGGATCAACCCAAATAAATAACCAAGGATGTCCTTCACGCTGTCACTGGTTATCTAATAACCAACAAGCCTAAGACTCACAAGCATCCCTCCAGGCTAGAAGTCACAAAACTCACAAAAGCTGAATGGGACAACACAGGTCTGAAAGTAAACACCATCATCGACGAGGAATTGAGGTTCGGTGCTTGTGTGATTGGTTATAAAATATTTCAAGCAAGCAGGTTGAACAACATATCTGCAACATCAGTAAGCATGACTTACAAGATTGTAACCAAGGGCATACAGATGGATCTATGTGAGATCCTATTGAAACAAATTGATGAAAACATTAACACAATCAGGTCCACAAAGACCAACACATGTAAGTTTGGTTCACTTATCATGTGTATCTTTTTCTATTTTCAAGAGTACTTTCCTTCAGTAGGAAAAGTAAAGTGGGACACTACAAAACCAGTGACATTACAGATCAGTGAACTAGTCAAGTCACTAGGAGATACTTTTGAATCTATCATGACTACATACTTCCTTGAATTCAAGGAAAAGATGATGGAAATAACAAGGATCCCTGAACAACTTGTTGAAAAACACAGGGATGAGATGTGTTTTATGTTGGACACATATTTCACCCTCATTAAACTGGTTGTACTAAGAAGAGCTTGGTTAGCACCACTAGATTATGAAATCAACATAGATCAGGCTACAAATGTAATTGAAGCTTTGATAAATGAGCCTATTGACAACAAACAACCAAGGTTTGGAACCTATGAAGAGGCCAGATCTAAGATAAAAAGAGGCCTAGAAATAAAGAAGACCATCAACAAAAAGGATAAGATGGTTAAGAATCTCGAGAAGATTCTAGCGGTTACAGAGGAGGAACAAGAACAACAAGAAGAAACCGATGAACAGGGCACCATCGAAGAAGAGCATGATGAACACAAATCAATTTTTGAGGAGACTAAATCTGATACACCTCCACCTCCTACAAAGAAGCAGAGGACAAGGAGTTAAACTGCTAAAACCGACACCACACCTCCTAAGGAAGGTCAAGTAAGGACCTATAAGAGGAAGCAACCGACAGCAAAGCAAACTAAGCAGCAAACTGTTAAGGCAACACCCCCAAAGAGGAGAAAAAGAATGGTTAGAACTAAGGGTGGCATAGAGGACTCTAAAGAAGATGAGCCTGATGTAGTAAAGAAGAATTACAGGAATCAAACAATTGATGAGGCTGTTGAATCTATTGCTGCATCTGGCACAATGCATGACAAAAGAATCAGACAATGGGATACACTCATACCAGAGGACCAAAACAAGATACAAGATTCCATAATAAGGGCAATGGTTAATTACAAATATGTACCAGCTGAGTTCATCAACCAAATACCTAAAGGGTTGGGTAATAGAATATCCCAACAGTGGTCATATGCTCTACAAACTGAGAGAGAAGCAAGGGAGAGGGTACTTGTCAAACTAATGCCTCCCGAATCTAAGATTGAATAAATCAAAGAGATTATGAAGAAGCACTAAGAGATTATGAAGAAGCACTCAGGCAAGTTTGTAGCCAAGATAAGGGCTTACAAAGTACTTGAAGATCAGTTTACAGAGCTAGATAATATGACCGAAATAAAATGGAGACATATATTAGATCTACCAGCAGAGTCAACAAGTCGTGAGGAACAATTACGTCTCACCAAAACACCCCATAGAGAGGAGGAGAAAGACAAGAAAAGTCCTCAACACATTGCTTTAGACAATGTTGAAGAAATGGAGCCAATTGATTTGGACAAAGTCATGGATGATCTTGACATTCAGGACATCACAAATTATGACTCTGATAAAGATCCAAAAAAGAAAGATGATGTTATATTCATAACACTTAAGGATCAAGGACATCAACAAGAATTGCAGACATCAGATGATAAAGAAATGAATGTTGCTAATGAGACATTGCAAGACACTTTAGTCATGGACTTAACCGAACCAGACCCTGCAGAAAAGATGCAAAAAGATGAGGATTTCACTGCTCTAAACAATCAAACTGACGAGCAGGACACCACTTTGGAACATCCCAAGCTACCACTCAAAGAAATATGCCTGTATTAATGAAGGAAATCAATATTTTAGAGGGTAATGATGGATCTTTTGTAGAGGACACAAGCTCACCCGAGGACAAGGGTGAAGCTGAAGTAAAAGACACCACCAATAATACAAAGGAAACAACTGCAAAAAAGGGTGCAACCGACAATCAGAAAGATTCTACTGATCAAAATAAAGAAGAAAAACAAAAGGTAGAGGAGGACAAGTAGAAAGATAAGAGTGAAGAGGAAAAGAAGGATGAGCTGGAGAAGAAAACAAAAGAAAAATCTGCAGAGACACCCAAGGTGGATGGAGAGACATCTTCACCAAACTGAAAGGTGCACCCCGAGCAGAAAACACAAGAAGCATCTTCTACAAAGCCTTCACCAAGCACTTTAGAGAGAACAAATGAACTAGCAATGGTAGTTCATACATCAGTGTCCCCACAAGTCTCAAAGAAGAAGAAGGGCAAGCATAAGAATCCAGTAACTCTGAATGAAAACATTGAGATACCAATTTGTGATCCGAGGACATTGGATCCAATTGAATTGACCAAATATTAAAAACTCTGTGAGAGAAAGGCAATGAAAGACAAATTAAGGAAAGCCACAAAGGAGGCAAAGGTACTAGAAGTGGCAAGAGGGATACTTCAGCAAATAATATCGGATGTAGATGTTGATCAGACAACCCTGATGCTTGATCAACTAGTGGTTCTCACAGAGGCAATCACATCACAGAACATCGATGCTGAAAAGGTCATAGAAGAGAGACTTGAACATAAGTATGAGTTCAAGATAGTTGAGAAGATAAGCCAGGAAGTGGCATTAAAAAAGGTAAATCTTTCTGAATTGATCAGCACAATAGATCCAATAATCTCAGAAGCTATTACTTTAATACAAAAATTGTGTACACTTGATCAACTCTCACAAGAGTATACCAACAAGATAGCACAAATTGATGTTGATCTTAAGACAAGTGCACAAAATCTCACAAATAATGAAGAGGCAATTAAATTGCACATTGAGCAAATCAAACAGGCTCAGAAATTAAGACAAGACATACAAATTGCAGAAACTAAGTACAGAGATGAGGTAAATGAGCTCCAAGCTCAGCTATTACCGACACTTTCACTACTGCAACAACATGTGACAGAGGCAAACACACTAGTTGACACCCCAAAAATGTCTGTCCTAGACAACATTTATGATATGCATGCAAAGATAGAGCTAGAGCACATGGCACTAGAACTCCTAAAAAAAATGGGAGAAATTGCTCAAAGACATCAAGACAACCCATTCTCATATTCTTGACACATTGTAAGTTACACATTTTTGTCACAATTATTGGCATCTTATAAGTTGTACATTTTTGTCACGAGTATCAAATAAAGGGGGAAATGATATGTATAGTTAAGTTAGTATAAAGGGGAAAATGAATAGAGGAAATGATATGTACATTCATACAACTGAAAGAGCAAAGAATAGGAAATGTATAGTAAAGACGCAAGTAGACATATATACATATATAATTATACTATACCGATGCATACAGTTTGGGGGAGTCATATAATGACAAGGATATAGACATGGTATACATACTAAACACTTTAGTATTGTGCACATATCAGTTTTTGATACTAATGTCAAAGGGGGAGATTGAAGGCATTATATTTTTCTATTAGTATACACAAGGAAAAACATGATCTGCACCATCTATTTACTCTACACCGACAGACAGGGCACAACACTACCTGACACCAAGGTTACCCAATACTGCAAAGTTCAAAGCATCCTGACAAACACTATTCAATGTTATCCGATGACAAAAAGGTTAATGAAAACTAACGAGTAACAACAATGCAACCCAACGGAACATCACAGAGTGGAACCCAATAGATGAAGGGAATCCGACGATCAGTTCAACAAAGGAACACCGACAGACTTTCAGTTTAACCTGATGACCAAGAACCGACAGTCAGTTACATCTCGCAAAAAGTGGATCTAACTTTCCACGTCAGATAAATCACTAAAGTTGTATTTATAGCTTCTTGATTTGCTTTTAAATCCATTATGTGCAGAGGAAGCAATGTATTTAGTATTGTTTTAATTAGTTTTACCAATTTAAAACATGCAAACTAAAGATCAAGGTCAAGTTGTAAACCTTGGATCTAAGAGTTAACATTGTAATGCATGATTCAAATATAGGTCAAATACTTGTATAAATAGATGCTCAATCTATTGAGAATAGTTGTTTCTCAATGAAGATTGTAGCCATAGAGATCATCTAGAGACCAGACAAGAGAATTCATGCAGAGGAACAGAAAATAATCAAATCAGTTTCAAGAACAGGAACACAGGCTACCGACGAGCAAAGAAAGGTATTAATCAGTCACTTAAGGTGATATTATTGTTATGAGAGCTTTAATGGATCTATAATCAGAAATTGTAGATTGCATACAGTCAGGTCAATCATATGTACTCATTCTAACAAGTGTAGTACACATAAGAAATCCTTTCAAGGAAGGTGGACTTAACAGTCTTATTGTAAATCTCTTAACCGAGTGCACACTTAAATCAGTGTTGCTAAAGCTCTTAACTGAGTAGATCTTAATCGGTCTCCACCTTAATACTCCTAACAGGGTAGTTCATCAGAAGTGATCAATTGTAAGCCTTTACCGACTCCCTTCCATTCTGCAGATAGTGAAGTTTTGTGGGTGTCATCCTGTAGAAACTGATGAAAGATCAGATTCAACTCCAAGATCCAGCTGCATGCAAAAACCTGTCACAAGAAATGAAGCGAAAGAAGGAAAAAGCAAAACTCAGATTTTACTCAAAAGGTGAGAGCAAAA
>MU224591.1:1173923-1200432 GCA_018584345.1 Thuja plicata | reverse complement strand
GAATGAAATGACAGAAAGGAAAATGCACCCCCCCAAAATGTATAAGCCTATCCCCCGTACACCACAAAATACTATGAAAGCACAAGAAACGAGAAAAAAAACCTGAGTTCCAGAAGCAGAACAGGAGGAGAAATGAAGCTGCAACTTCAATGCTGAAAATAGGTGCTCAAACGGCTGAATTAGCAAACGAAACTAGCACTATTGCGTCCGTCTCGGAAACAGCTTTCCGGTGATATTTCATTTTTCGAAAACGGACACCGTATGCCCAAGATACGGGCAAAAAACCAACTGCCCCTCCGAAACAATGCTCTCTGGAAAAACAAAGAGACTGTGTTAAATTTGACGGCCGTTTGGCCGTCACAGGCCGTCGGGTCACCGGAAAAAAAGTACGGCCGCCGGAAAAAATTCAAACTCGCAGGGAAAATTGTAAATGTCGCCGGAAAAATATATCCGGCTGCTGACGTCAGCTGTGTCTACGGGCCGGATGGCGGCTCCATCGGCGGGCCCGAAAACTTCAAAAAAACACATTTTTTTTTACGTTTTTCGAGAATTTTTTTCTCAATTTTCGAGCCGTACGGCCCTCGTAGGCTCGAAATTTTTCCCTGGGGTCACGGAGACCAAAAGTGGTCGAGTTTTATATGATTTTGACTCTCTTGGGCCTTCTGGACGCAATGGCAAAGTCTGTTTTGGCTCAAATGACTCTGACAAATTGCAACCTTCCAGATCCAATAAGAAAAACACTAGAAAACCCCAGAAAGAGAGGGCTTGATCCACAGCTCCAGAAAAACTTGAACAAGCTGCAGCAGCAAGGCTCTGATACCATGTAGAAACTGATGAAAGATTAGATTCAACTCCAAGATCCAGCTGCATGCAAAAACCTGTCACAAGAAATGAAGCGAAAGAAGGAAAAAGCAAAACTCAGATTTTACTCAAAAGGTGAGAGAAAAAAATATTATCTGAATTAATGAACATCAATTACAAAGTTCAACCTTAAAAAGGTGAATGAAACCCTAAAAGGGAAATACTAGGTTGCACATTATTAATTAAGAGTTAATTAATAATGCACCTAAGAGACGCTTAAGCAACTAGAGTAAAATGAAATAATACTCTAACAATCCCCACCGCAATTTTTACTTCCTAAAAAGAGTTTTTTGCGATATCATATCTTGTGTTATGTGATTATTACTTTCATGAATGTTTCTATGAATGTTGCAAACAATTAAAGATTATGGATTAATACTACATGCATAAGAAAGAACAACTGTAATGGTCGGTAATGCAGTAATGAATGATTACTAATGATGAATTGTGAAAAGTGTTAAAAGTTTGAGAGGTGTTGATTCACCCCTCCCCTCTCAGTACTACTTCCCATTAATCCCAACAATGTGTAGTTTATTCCTCTTGCCCTCTCTCTTAGAGGTAAGTTCCATCCACGCCGCCCTATCCATTATATCCACCATCATGCAACTATCCTATTTGCACTCATATCTTGACAAGGTAGACCATATCCATGAGCATCATGTATCCTAACATTCATTGTCCTTTCCATAAGCCTATTCACTTGCTCTCATCCATGGTACCCTATCATGATCTTGCTTATCCCAACTCAATACTCAGTATCCATAAGCATCCTTTCCTTAATCCCAAACCATTCGCTCATATCCTCCATCACCCTTTATCCTGATCATGCCATCCTATCACTATTCTATTGACCCCTTGGTCTCGATGAAGAATGAAAAATGCAAAACAGGTTCTTAGAAGTCTCTTGACATGTCCACTCTTTTAGACCGCATGTTTTTATGATATCAGGTCATTATCTTATATGTTATACGTCACCACATCATTAGTTTCCATTTATTATCCAAAACATGCTTCACATGCTATATTCCCTTTTACTAGATTGGTTAATCTTGAGGAGATTGTCCTTGAAGGTTGCATTCACCCTCTTCATCCATTATCTTTCTAATTCATTTGTAATGTCCTACACCTTTCTAGACATTGGGGGCAAACCACTGTTATCTTTCTTAAGAACGAGTGATCTCTAAAAAGACAGAAAAAGTGAAAATGTCTTGAAGAAAAGCTAAAAATAAAAAAAAGTCTTGAAAAATGATCATCCTGGTGAAAACCTAGCAATAGGCGCTCTGATGAAAAAAAAAATACAAAAAAAAATGAAAAATAAAGAAAGAAAAAGTGCCTTGGTGAAAACCTGGTAAATAGGCGCCTTGGTAGCAAAAATATAATCTTTGCCAAGTAGAGGAAAATTTGGTAAACAGACGCCTCTTGTACTCAAGTGCTCCATCTATCAATGCTGGTATTGGCACCCATTTTACTTCATCTTGTGCATAGCTTTCAGTCACTTTTGTGACACTTTGGTTCTTCTAAGAACCCTCGAGGCTTGAAATTGATCAGAGTCATAGTCTGGGGGCAATTAAATCGATTGTGTCCCAACAGTCTAATTCAAGTCAGTCATCTTGAATTGGAGTTTGTTTTCTTCTTGGTCCTAGGGTATCACTTGTCACTAGGGGGCAAGAATTCCAATTTGATCAATTCGGTGAACCAAACCAGAGTCACTATCTTAGTCCTTCCTAACGGACAGTTTGTCACTGTCACAATAGTTTTTCTCAACACCCTAATCAACAATGTTTCTTAACACTACTTATTTGGACACATCTGTGTTTCTGGACACATCTGTGTTTCTCAACACACGTTGGATAACACATCATGAACCCTAATATTGGCTTGATAAAAATCAAGCACTATGCACTCACAAGCACGATGGTGTTTCTCAACACCTTACATAGACAAAGATATAACACTCACAAACTTGCTAAAGGTATGTTGAACATTTTCTTGCATGCTGCCTATTATCATGGGTTTTCGCTCATTTTTTCTTTGATTGTTGCTTATTGGTGTGGTCCTGATGATCCTGCAACGTCAAAATAAACTGGGTGTCTATGATAAGAGCTTCCACATCAAGATGGAAAAGCCTCACATACCTCGACTCTATTTACTTGCACGCCAAGGTGAGGTCGGAACTATCTTCTTGGCTGTTATTAATCCAGGTCTATTTACGCAAGATCACACTCATGGTTATCTTGGCTTTGTATGCTCTGATACTGGTGTACCCTTGCAACATTAATTGGAAACAATGTTCAAGTCTTCTTGGATTTAATGCCTTGATGCTTACGTTGGTTTCCCACATGTTATCCGATGAAATTCATACTCATGTGATCCTTATGGTTGGAATGGCCCCAGTAAGGGTTGTATCAACTCTGATGTCCCAAATGCTCAGTGATAAAAATAGCAAACAAAAATCCAATGACTAAGTCCTAGGTTACATTCATGTTATCTCTTGCATTGCAATTCAATAACATGATAATATTGTAACATTCTCTCTCCAGTAAAAAGTAAGGTCTGATTATATAACAATTTTGAATCCATTTTCGGGATCGAAATTGAAATCTGAGACCATTTTATTCGTCAAAAACATAATTTGACTTTTTTTGTGAAACACAGTTGACCACTTGCGTAATCAATCTTTTGAACTCCAAGCAAATGGGAATTTTCTCCAAAAAGAATTTAATCTGCCAGATTTTGGTCAAACTTAGTCAACAATACATAAAACAAGTGAAAAATGGATCCTAAACGCTTACCACCTCATCAAAATCAGATCAGTCTCTTCCTACATCATTTTATCAATCGATTTTCTTCTGATCACTGGGGCACCTAGCCATATTTCAATTTTACTCCCGAGGGGCATGATCAGGACATCAACAATTCAATGATCACATCAACAAACAATACCCCATCGCTAGGGGCACCTAAACTTCACCGCATCACATTGAGTTGAGATTATCTTAATCAAGGGCAACCTAATCAATTATCTTATACAGTGATGGATACACTCAAAACCTGATAGATCGGTCTTATACGAGTCATTCATTCCTGAAACTAGACACATTGATCAAATTGGCTTCATCAGATCAAATTAAGTCAATTTTTCGCTAATCAATCTCTTAACAGATGTTTAGTTTCATCGCTTCGAATCAAATCGAGCATTTTGGTTCTATATATTTTGATCGATCTTCGTCCAATCAAGCTCGGAGTCAGTTTTCTTTGAAGGAGTAGTTTCATCGCTTTACATCAAACTATTATTCGTCTCATCGCTAACTATTTTTTTGAATCAATGCGCTGATTGCACATCAATTCAAAGAGGGGAAAATGTAATGACCTAAAAATAGTCAACTAAACCCTAAGCCCCCAATCTCGATCTCTCATCAAGAAAACCCTAATCTTGATCACCTTAAGTCCTAACCTAAAGGCAATTCATTATCTTCAGTCTGATCTGGCCTAAACCCTAGGTCCTATTCTATCATCGCACTTGATTTAATTATTTAATTCATGAATCCTAAAATATTGGCAATTAAACCTTATGCCATTTATTTAATTAATATCCTAGTATGTTGATTAAATAAATAGTTAATTATCAATTAAATGTAAAAATGAATTAAAATTAATAAATTGAGTAAAAAGTGCATTTAAGTCATCTAAATATTCAAAAATGCATTTTATGTCATCATTTCAGTCGGCTGAACATCAAATTAGAAACAAATCTTTCTTGTTTAGTTAACTAAGTATTTTCTTCTCCTAATTTTGGAAACAATCCAGTTAATTGAAAGCTGACTCAGTTAACTCCTCTTTTGATTTTAGAAGTTTCCCAAATGACTGATTAGTTAATTCAGTTCACGGACTCTGTGAACCAATGACCTTCTTTGCACATGGATTGTGCTTCTTTGAGTCAAGCTTGTCCGTTCTTCGAAGCTCAATCTCGATTGTCGCTTTAACAAAGATTTTCTATAAAAGAAAGCTTCATTTCCTTCACAAAGGATCGGGCAAATTTTTTAGTGGAGTTATTATGTTGTTTTTGTTTATCATATTTTATTAAGCATTTAGCATCTAAGCATATTTACATGTTTCAAGCATTTTTATTGGTAATCCAGGAACATCTCATTTGGGTTTAAAAATAAACTAAGCTAATGATTGGGTGAATCCCTTTATACTTGTATCATAAAATAATCATTTTTGCAAATCCTTCATTTGGTCAACGTCAAGTCACTGGGTTTGCGATGCTCCTGCCTACTAGAAGGCAATAGGTCGATTTAGATTAATTTATTGTTCCCTTAGTTCAATGCTTTCTTAGAATTAACTATGCAATGACCTATTGAAGTGTGGGTTGATAGTTTAGAGGTCCACATTTCACACACACATCAGTGAGTTCTCACTGTCCTTGGCTGCACCAGGTACAAGCCACACACCCTTTCCATGAGCCCCTCAAGGTATATCTAAGCCCCTACTCTCCGAACCTTCTTTAGCCCATTTATAAAATTCAACTTCAGAAAGAATTCTTCTAAGAAAAAATAGAATCACAGGTCTATGCTAATACTTAGCAATGCACTCAAACACATCACCAAGAAGTGTAAATTATACAATTTTACTTGTAATCCCACTCATGTCCTCCATCATTTCATTGGCATGCCACTCTTTTTGTTCAAGCTCATTAGGTTTTGATACGTTGTCTTGATGGAGCCTAAGCCCTTTCCTCTTGCGCCATCAATGGATTCATTTTGCATTGTAGCAAGAGTTCCAATGTACTCCAATAATTTTTCTCCCACACTTTTTCTCACTTCCTCCTTGATCTTCATCATTGTTTACCTTAGTAGGGTAACCAAGGTAACAATGTGTTTTAAAGGTATACGTTCCCCAAGTCAACTTGTCACTCAACAAACCCTTGTTTCAATTGCAAAAACACAGTCAAACCCCAAATCCTCCTCAATAAACCATGATTGGTCACAATTCAAAAACTTGTGCCCACTATGGTAAAACTGTGTTATTCTTCTTGACTGGTGATGCTTGGGCATGACTATTGAGTTGTTCCTCGTTGTTCTCCAAAGTCGTCATTCCCATAGTCGCCGATCTCTCGACTCACTGATGGTGAAATTGTATAAGCCCTCTCTAATGTTGAATTTGCAAAACCTCTTTCTAATGTCAAATTTTCAGAAGCCTCTCGTTCTCCTTTGCCACTTTTGCTACATCACAAATAATTACCTTAACTGTTTATCATTCATTTTTCCTCTCTTTATCCACGTATAATCCAATTTATGCACTTGATGTCCTCATTATATTATATTCTACATGAAACCAAAATTAAATGTCATTCACATACTTGAATCTCTTTAGTCCATGACCTTGATTTTATGCATATGATTGAATCCAACCACAAAAGAATGAACTAACTAACAATACACAACATACATATTTTGTCTTTGTCTTCCCTATGTATGAATTTGTTAATGCAAAGTTCCAAACATCTTATGAGACATTATTGGATCACTAGGATCAAATTCTACTTGGTAAACACTAAGTCATGCAAACACATACTAATTTGAATTATAACAACTTCTAAGAAAACACATAGAAATTTGAATTTTAGAGTTTATCTTGAGGCCTTAGAGATCAACCCAAAATCTACGTGTTAGTTTTGAAGCAATGAACAAAACTGAACATTCGATACATATGGAAGTAAAAAATAAATGACACATATATTGCTAATCTATGATAATCTGTAAAAAAGAAATGAATTAAAAATAAAATGTTTAGAAATGTTGTAAATGAATAAAAATAGACAAAATAAAAAATATTATGTTACAACTCAAACTTAATGTTGTTTTATAAGAAAATATTTTAAAAATTAAAAACTGTCGAGTCGTACTTACACTCCATAAAGACAATATACAAGCATTTAAAAGACACGCGTGTGATGTGTTGGAAGTAAATAAGAACAGTCGGGATCATTAATCCACAAAATCAGGACAGCTAGCCTCGACTTTCTGTCTCTGGCCTGCCAGTTGAGGGACCTGGGTTTATTGAATTTTACCCTCGGCCTGTTTCCATGACCTTTTTTCAAGCTGCCTTCCTTCTGGATGAGACTGGTAATAGGAAGGTGAGCAGGCAAACTCTCAAGTAGCAAGAAATTTTTTGTTTCATGTTTCAAGCTGCTCTAATTAGCGCTGGTTCTATAAGCGATGGTTAGTCAACATCTACTGCATTTAACAGTGGCGTTGGAGGAATTTTGCATTTTGATAAAGCCCTTTCATCATGTAGCTTTCCACCCACTTTTCAAAAAATCCCACTTTAAAGTTTTTTTTCTTAATTTGAATGTTCAAAAATTTCCCTGAAAATAACAATCAAATTTGTGTATAACTTTTATCTCAGAATTGGGGTTTTTTCCCTTCTCTACGAAACCCCACATAGAGGTCTGCCTTTTTTTGTTGCTGTTAGCGTTAAGGTGTTGCTGCAAAGAGAAGAAACTCTGAAAGGGCTTTGTTGGCACAACGCACCTGAGTGGGAGGTAAGGATTTTAACGAATCCTTGCTTAGGCTATGAAGCTTGTTGGTGTCTAAACAAATCCATCCACTTTGTCATTCAGTCTTCATCTTGTTGACATCAAAAGTCTTTCATTCTCTTCCATTCTATTCTTGTTCATGCCACGCACCTTTCATAATTCATTTTCTCAATACTTTTTACAAATGTAATTAGGATTGCATTATATTTATGCACTTCAATTCAAAATAAGTGAGGCACATTAATTAGTGGATACCAATTTCTGAACTTTAGTCTTGATTTAAATAAAAATGCCGTGATAAATTTAGGCACTACTAGCCTTCCCATGTTTTGTCTGCATCCTCATTCACAAGTCACCACCTCTTTTATTCAACAATACCAGCCTTGGAGTATGTAGGCCACATTGCTTTATATATAGTTTTTCAATGGACTATTTTTCACTTTCAATTGAATAGCTTCATACAAAATCTTCAACTGGATTTTTCAGTAAATAAATTTTCTGGTACCGGCGCAAAAAGTTATTCCATTTGATAGAAAATTCATGCAGTAACAGTAGATCATATTTTAAATTTATCCTTTCGTGGTTTAGACTGTAAACTAACGATATAAATATTCTTTTTCCTTAGATGCAAAATGTATACTATTTATAATACTAATTTAGCTTTTTTTTTTTTGGATTAAATTTAGTAGTTGCTAATTCCCAAGCTGGCAGTGGGGTAGATGTAGGCTGTGTTTATGCAGCCACATATTTGCACCTTAGTAAACAAAATATGTTAACAACATGTATGTTAACCTTGTGTTAACATGTGTTAGTAATTTGCAAACAAATAAAATAGGCTAACATACATGTTGTTAACATAATTTAACCAAAATTATGTTATCCAGCTTGCAAGAGGGAAAAATATTAGGTAAAGAGTTGATGTCCCCTTTTTGAAATAGGATATAATAATAAATAATAATAATAAAATTAAAAATATAAAAGAATAAAAAATATTAAATATTAAATAATAAAATTAAAATATAACATAATTAAATTTAGTTAAGTTAATGAAGGGTCAAAAGGCACGAAATGAAAGGTTTTGAATCCCTTGGACACGAGATATAAAAAGGGAGAAGAGAACTTCATTTGAAAGGGGGAGAGAGGAAGGAAGAGAAAAGGGAAGGTGGGAACAAGGAAGAATTAATAGAAGAGAACAAAGAAATGAGAAAAAAATAAGGAAGTGTCTTCTCAAATGTCAAAAATTATGAAGGGTTGTGACTCTTTCAAAGGGCATATATTATGAAGGGTTGTGACTCATCCAAAGGGTGGTAATTGTGGAAGTTTGCGACCTTTG
This sequence comes from Thuja plicata, assembly GCA_018584345.1. Taxonomy (NCBI): domain Eukaryota; kingdom Viridiplantae; phylum Streptophyta; class Pinopsida; order Cupressales; family Cupressaceae; genus Thuja; species Thuja plicata. The sequence goes on along the minus strand of MU224591.1, from coordinate 1,191,697 downwards.
CAAAAGGCAGTCATGATGAAGAGGTGTGGCTCTCCCCCACATTGAAAGATATAAAGGGGAGAATGCTTTATTTAAGGAGGATATCCCAGGGAGAGCAATTGAGGGATAAAATATTATTCTCAAAGGCAACAATGAAAAGTGATAACTCAATTTTAATGAAAGGTGGTGACCCTTTCACCAATAAAGGAGATTTCATTCCAAGCAAAAGAGGAGCAACAATAAAAGAGTATTATTCAGATTTTGAGAGCAGACTGAGCAGAAGAATTCCATTTGATAAAGGGGATCGATCTAAGGGATCAACCTGATATGAGAAATCAGACTTCAGATATTTATACAGCTTATCTAATCTTATTTGAGTAAGAATTACATCTCTAACTACATTTTTGCCCTTGTTTCATTTTGGTTTTGTTTATTTAGGGCAAAGTATAAGGTGATTGTGAAAGGGGACATTATACAACATTTGCTAATTTAATCTCCATACTTGTTGATTTAATATCCAATTCTTTTTTGACAATATTGTACCGATAGTTGTGACTTTAAAGTTGTTACTCCTATAAGGACTACCCATAATTGAATGAAATGTACCCTTAGTTGCAAAAGTAACCAATCATGTGATGTCACATCAGCTGCACAAGTACGGGTTTCTTTTTTTCACAATCATTGGTCTCACCTTTTTTTTGGGCTGTTTTGAATACCTTGGCAAAAAGCATGCTGATGTAGCATCATATTTGATGATGTGACCCTGAAACCTTACTTATAAGTAGGGGACTTGTCAAGTAAGCTGCTGTAAAAAAAATTGGGAATGATTTGAAATTTCCACGTAGAATTTTGAGAAGCATGAAGTCAGGGTGCTTAACTACTGAGTCCTCTCACCTAGCTGACGATCCAAATAATAATAAAATAATAGTCTATTCTGCACACCAAAACAAACACAGATATTTCCAAAGGCATTCTTAGTAAATTTACAAAGATTCATCGAGGGAGCTTGGAGTGAATTACATAGAGCTCTGAGTACATGTACACTGTTCTGTACAATGATTACGATAGGAAATTTATGCTGCTTCAGTCGATTTCATATCACAGATGGGCCTAAATGTGATGGTCTGCCTTGCCTGTCAAAGACATTTTTATTCATAACGGTTATTCATTTGAAGTTGCCCTCTTAATAACAAGGCACACGTTATTTTGACTTATGTATAAATGTTAAAGAAAGGGGAATATAGAGAAGTAGGTGAGGCATCAATGATGCAAAATGAAATACCCAACAGATGTCTTCACTGAATTCTTAAACAGGTTCATACTGCAGTATTCATCATTCTTCTTTCATTCTTTAATATTGCAGTCAATCAGGAGGCTAACGGTTTGAACACATCACCATTCAAATTGTGGTCTATTCCATGAAAGTTTCATGCCATCTCCTCAATCACATGAGCTCTCTTTCTAAGTGTTCAACAAATTCTGTAAAAATTACATATACTGATATATAGACATATATACATGCAAGTACATATGTGGGTATACATGTATGTATGTCTATATAAGTGTATATGCATGTGTCTGCATATGTATATGTATGTTAACGTGTGTGTACACACATATATATGTATATATGTGTATGTATATATAGACACAAACACATATTTGTATATATGTGTTCATACACACACACATATATGTTTGTTGCCGTTGCACCAAAAGATCGACCTTTTAATGCCCTCTACAACCACTATACTTAGAACGCGGGAGACGGTGAAAGCCATGTCGTGAACCCAAGCGCTGCACTGCACCTGACAAGGAGACCAAGGGCACACATCTTGCAATAATCCCCCCCCNACCCCCCCCCCCCCCCCCCCTCACGTAAGCACAAGGTTCAAACCCGTGACCTAGGCTTTGATACCAATTGCTGGTTGCCTTTGCACCAAAAGATTGACCTTTTCATGCTCGATACAACCACTAGACTTAAAGAACACGGGAGGCGGTTAAGCCATGTTGCGAACCCAAGTGTTGCACTACACATCACAAGAAGACCAAGAGCGCACACCTTCCACTATATATATATATATACATACACACACACATACCCATTCATGTATGTGATACACTATATTATGTATGAGCTTTCCACTAGAAATAAGTCTTATGCTATCAAAATAACTATTGGGTTGACATTAAACTCCACTAGTCTTATGTTCCTCTCTCTCTCTCTCTCCCTCTCCCTTAAATGAAGTTTTCTTCTCTCCCTTTTATACCTCTCATTTGAAGGAGTCACAACTTTTCCATTCATGCCTTTTGACCATTTGTTTAAATTAACTAATATTTAATTATTTTTTATTTTGTTCTTTTATATTTTTTATTTAATTGTTAATATTTATTATTTAATCCTATTTCAAGTAGGGGACATGACACAAGGTGGCATAATGCTCCAGCTTTTGGATTCGATTGTGTGAGAATTTTTAACATCAACGTTTTGGATCGCACTCCGTGATCCATCATCAGGATGCACCTGATGATGGATGTCAGAGTCCGAAATGTTGATGTTAAAATCCTCACATGATTGAATCCAGAAGCTAGAGCACTATTCTTATGGATTGTGGAAATCTGATAGCTTTAATTAGTATGTAGCATACCTAGTAAGAGCATGAAGGCTGGTTATCTGTTCACCACTTGGATCTGTATTGTAAAGGCAGTGGGTTCTTGGCAGGGGCATGACAATATTTTTAAGTTATTTTGATGAGATTTTCATTACTTTAAAAATTAAAAGCATATAGACACATAATTGCTATATAAATAAATTATAATTATAAGCCGATTTAACATTTTACAATATGCAAAATATAGTAGAGTTGTGATGGAAGATAACCCAAAAAATGGGTTCGCTGAAATAGAAAAACACTTCATCTGTCTTCCTCATTTAGTGTAGATTTTGTTTATACCAAAAAAGAAATTGCATAATTGAAGTTTTTCAAATTAAGTTTAAGAAGATTTATGTCAAATTTTAAAATTATCAAATCCCTCAATATCTACCATTCGTATCCATATTTGTTTTCCGATATGCTGATGCACATATTTCAGTTTCTGTCAAGATGAAATTGATCTTTGAATCTAACTGGATTTCAGTTACCACATGTGTGAAATTGTGTCTTGAGCTGAAGAATCATGCTCTAAACCCCCCTGATATTTTCAGATCAACTTTTTGTTTTCTGTGAATAGATTGAAGCTCTAGTTGTAAAGTTTGTTTTTGGTTCGTTTCATTTCTTAAAAAAATTCTGCTGTGGTAGGGCTTCTTAAATTTTCGTGCAAACTCTGCTTATTTTTTCTCATTGGCAGCATTGATAGCATGACACAATTTGTGCAGGATGGTAAGTCACTTGTCATGGTTCCAGTTGTTTTATTTTTTTGGAATATGTACATGGCTGGATCTTTTTTTTGTTGTGTTTTATTCGCTTTCCAACATCTAGTTTGTCGCTAACACAAGTAGAAAATATCATCAAATATTTGGAGTCATGCCATACTGTGTAGCTGCTACTATTGAAAGCCTTTTATCCATCATGTTTTGTTGATTGAAGCTTTTGCCGCTTGCAGTTTAGGTGGCTTCAAATTATTAAAATTACAGTACCAAACGACAAAACAGAAAACAAGTATGTTCTAGTAATGCCTAATGCCAATAAAACTGACTTCAACTCTTTCAACTCTTTCATCTATGACTCTTATTAGCAAGTAGCTCAGGTAAAAACTGGCTATGCTTTTCTTACCTTTTGTTTGGGACCTGCCGAGGACCTCCATGATACAGATAGAATCATTGGATCTCAATTTACATAGTTGTGATAATGATAGTTGAACGAGGCATCTGAGAAGAAGCCTCCAAATTATAGAAGCTATTGTAAGCTGACTGTGCAAGGGACCTAATGAGGAGGGTCCCCATATGACCTCAACCTCTACTATTGAGTGGGATGAGAGGGAGAATGCGAGCTACCTAATATTTTTAGTTTTACTATTATTCATTGATTTCACTACCAACCAAACCTTGCAGTTAAGGTTTTTTCTCTATCCAACTCCCTCACACACACAAAAACACATGTAGCATATATACAGATGTATTTATATACACTTTTGTAAAAGTATATCATACATATATACACATTTGTGCATATATATGTATATACACATATGTACATATCACACAGACACACATGTATGTATGTATTATGTATTACATGTGTATATGTTTATATACATACACAAAAATGTACATATATATAAATGTAAATGTACATATATACACATACATATATGTGTGCAAGTGCGCATGCCCACATACACACGCATATATATGTGTGTGTGTGTAGATAGATAGATAGATAGATAGATAGATAAAATTTTAACATCCACGAGGCTAAAAATAGCCCATGGGACAGCTAGACAACTTAAGCCAACTTCAATAACTCGGTTCTTTTCTTGTGCAAGTTGATGATGAACACACCTATCTTCTCAATGTACTCCTCGCTGAATAGGTTATGCCAAGAGCTATCAGATATAGTATATCCAAATTTGTCCCTGCTGTCCTTGTATGCTTCACATTCTAAAATAAAGTGATGTTCGGTTTCCACTTTCCCAGAATTGCAAAACATGCAAACTCTCTCTTCCCAAGCCTCCTTTGGCCTCTTCCAATGTCCGGTCTCATAGCGGAGTTGATGAGAGTTGGTTCTCAGCTGAGCAATAAGAATTTTTGGTCTCCAAGAAATGTTGGCCCCTATGTAAGCTTTTTGGAGTTGATCACATGCAGGGTTGAACTCATTGATATAATATATTTTCTTCCTTCCAACCCCATTTCCCCAATTTCTCTTGTAAAATTTCTCCATAACGAAGACCTTTATTTCTTTGTTATTTGTGGGGCACATATTGAATTGGATATCCCATTTACTCATCCACTTGATGTTTTGTTCCATCCATGTCTTTTTTCGTTTGCACAATGTTTTGTTAAAGACAACGTTAGGCCATCTATCTCCTTACATTTTTTTGATGCATTTCAGATAGCTTATGAGGCGAACCATAGCAAGTGCCTCGATAGAGGCAGCCCCCATTTCACTTAGCATGATATCATATATTATGGTATATGATTCATGTGTGTGTGTATAGATATATGTGTGTGTTTGTGTATAATATGTGCCTAATATATGATGTATGATTCATGTGTGTATGATATATGTGTATGTATGTCTATTTATGCTCTTCAATTCAAAATAAGTTAGGCACATTAATTAGTGGACACCAATTTCTAAACTTTAGTCATATTTTAAATAAAAATGCCTTGATAAATTTAGACACTTCTAGCCTTCCCATGTTTTGTCTGCATCCTCATTCACAAGTCACCTCCTCTTTTATTCAACAAGCCTATCCCTGGAGTTTGTAGGCCACATTGCTTTATATAGTTTCTTAATGGACTAATTTTCACTTTAAATTGAATAGCTATATATATAAAATCTTCAAATAGATTTGTCAATAAATAAATTTTCTGGTACTTCTGCCAAAAGTTATGCCATTTGATAGAAAATTCATGCAGTAACAGTAGAACATATTTTAAATTAGTATCTATAACACTAATTTAACTTTTCTTTTTTTTGATTAAATTTTGTAGTTGCTAATCCCCAATCTGGCACTGGGGTAGATGTATAGGTGGAAGTTTAACCAAAAATTACGGTATCCAACTCTCAGTACTGCAAGAGGGAAATAGCTCAAATAAGAAAATAACATCATCTTCCCCAAAATCTGTCAACCATTGCAATGGGAGAAATATTAGCCGACGATCCAAATAATAAAAAAATAACAGTCTGTTCCGCACACAAAAACAAACACATATATCCAAAGGCGTTCTTAGTAAATTTGCCAACCTGAAAAGTGCAGATTCAAACGAGGGAGCTTGGAGTGCATTACACAGAGCTCAGAGTACATCTACATCGCTCTGTACAATGATTATGATAGGAAATTTATGCTGCTTCAGGTGATTTCATATCGCAGATGGGCCTAAATTTGATGGTCGGCCTTGCCTGTCAAAGAAATTTTTATTCATAACGGTTATTCATTTGAAGTTGCCCTCTTACTAATAAGGCACACCTTATTTTGAATTATGTATACATGTTAAAGAAAGGGGAATAGAGAGAAGTAGGTGAGGCATCAATGATGCAAAATGAAATAACCAACAGATCAAGATGTCTTCACTGAATTTTTAAACAGGATGATTTTAAACAGGTTCATCCTGCATGATTCATCATTCTTCTTTCATTCTTTTATATTGCAGTCAATCAGGAGGCTAACGGTTTGAATACATCACCATTCAAATTGTGGTCTATACCATGAAAGTTTCATGCCATCTTATCAATCACATGAGCTCTCTCTAAGTGTTCAATAGATTCTGTAAAAATCACATATACGGATATACAGACATGCATACATGTATGTACATTTGTGTGTATACATGTATGTATGTCTATTTAAGTGTATATGCAATTTTTATGGAGTTTGATCGCTGTGGTGGTTGTCGTGTATGCATGTGTCCGTATATGTATATGTATGTTAATGTGTGTGTATATGTATATGTATATGTATATATACATACACATGCATATACACATACACACACATACATATACATACATATACATATACATATACATATACATATACATATACATATACATATACACATACATATGTATACACACACACACATATATGTATGTATGTTTGTTGTCGTTGCACCAAAAGATCGACCTTTTGATGCTTGATACAACCACTAGATTTATAGAACACATGAGGCAGTTAAGCCATGTTGCGAACACATCACAAGGAGACCAAGGGCGCACACCTTGCACAATCCTCCCAGCGCAAGCATGGGGTTTGAACCTGTGACCTAGGCTCTGATGCCAATTGTTGGTTGCTGTTGGACCAAAAGATCAACCTTTTAAGGCCGGATACAACCACTAGACTTATAGAGCTCGTGAGCTGGTAAAGCCATGTTGCAAACCCAAGTGCCACGCTGCACATTACAAGGAGGCCAAGGGCACACAACTTGCAACAATATACACACACACGCACACATATATGTATGCACACATTTGTATGTGTATATATACGTATGCATATATGTGTGTACATGTATCTGTATATATATGTTTACATTCATGTATCTGATACACTATATTATGTATGAGCTTTCCACTAGAAATAAGTCTTATGCTATCAAAATAACTACTGGGTTGACATTAAACTCCAATAGTCTTATGTTCTACTCTCTCTTCCTCAAATGAATTTTTCTTCTCTCCCTTGTATACCTCTCATTTGAGGGAGACACAACTTTTCCATTCATGCCTTTTGACCATTTGTTTAACTTAACTAATATTTAATGATTTGTAATTTTATTCTTATATATATTTTACATTTAATTGTTATTATTTATTATTTAATCCTATTTCAAGAAGGGGACAGGACACTAGGTGGCATATCTGGTAAGAGCATGAAGGTTGGTTATCTGTTCACCACTGGTGAACTTGGAGGCTGGCCATCTTTCCTATTTTGCAAGAAACTTCCATAAATTCTAAATTGATTGCTTAAGAAATCTGCCATATCATTGCTAAAAAAACACCTCTTGGTGGATTTGCAATCAATTCCTTGAATAATCTTATTTAAGGATTCCTTTTCAACTTGCTAGAATTCTCTCTCTCTATATAGGCCCGACCTAAATTATGCACTGAGATATCATTAGTTGGTATGCTAACCCTACTTTTGATACCTCTGCAAGTAGTATAGACCAGATGCTTCCATAGCCGTAACACAAGTGATAAGAAGGTACAGAGATAGGCAGGTTTGCTCACTAGTCAATCAATACTGCAGTTATTCTACCTATCCTGTAGCTCACAGCCTAGGTAAATCCTACTACAATTGCCTTTTTTATGTACGCACGATATGAACTTGATTTGGAATGACCTATAGGAACTGTAGGACGGAATATGAATATATATATATATATATTTTTGCTGGTTTTATTTCAGATTTTGCTGATTCAATGAACAATCCCATTCAGTGATCCTTATACACGATTTGAATTGCTGATCTTCTTTTTCAATTTCTATTCTGAAATAGATGTTATGCCTTTCTTTGATGAATTGGTCTTCCTTTAATACCTCCCATTTGGAGGGAGTCATGACTCTTCCTAAAACCTCTTGAATTTGGCAAGAGTTGAACCTTTTCAAAGTTGAGTGCTGCCTGAACTAGTCTCAGTCGGCCCCTTTTTCAATAATCACTGCCATTTTTAATTTCTTTTATTCTGGATTGGCTTGCTTCGAAAGATCTTTGGAATTATTTTTACTTTAATCTTAGCCGCTTCCTTGAATTGCTAATAGTTTCATCACCTAGGATTTTTTATAAGGTCTGTTATCTGTATTGTAAAGGCAGCGGGTTCTTGGCAGGGACATGACAATTTTCTAAGTTATCAGAGGAGATCTTCATTACTTTAAAAGCAATTCCTCTTCATTACTTTAAAAGCAATATAGACACATAATTGCTATATAAATAACTATAAGTCGATTTAGCATTTTACAATATGCAAATATAGTAGAGTTGCATTGGAAGATAACTCATAAAAGGGGTTGCTGAAATAGAAAAACACTTTCTTTGTCTTCCTCATTTAGTGTAGATTTTGTTTATACAAAAAAGAAATTGCATAATTGAAATTTTTCAAAAATGTTTAAAAATATCAAATCCCACAATATCCACCATATTGTATCCATATTTGTATCGGATATGAGGATACATGTATCCATATTTGTAGAGGATATTTGTATTGGATATTTCAGTTGCTGTCAAGATGAAATTGATCTTTGAATCTAATTGGATTTTAGTTACCACACATGTGAAATCATGTCTTGAGCTGAAGAATCATGCTCTAAACCCCTGATATTTTCAGATCAACTTTTTGTTTACTGTGAATAGATTGAAGCAGTGGTTGTAAAGATTGGTTTTGGTTCTTTTCATTTAAAAAAATAATCTGCTGTGGTAGGGTTTCATAAATTTTCCCGCGATATCTGCTCATTTTTTCTCATTGGCATCGTTGATAACATGGAACAATTTGTGCAGAATGATAAGTCACTTGCCATGGTTCGAATGAGTTTTATTTTTTTGGAATATGTACATGGCTGGATATTATTTTTTTTGTTGTGTTTTATTCGCTTTCCAACATCTCGTTTGTCACAAACACAGGTATAAAATATTATCAAATATTTTGAGTCATGCCATACTGTGTAGCTGCTACTATTGAAAGCCTTTTACCCATCATGTTTTGTTGATTGAAGCCTTGCTGCTTGTAGTTTAGGCTTCAAATTATTAAAATTACAGTACCGAAAGACACAACAAAAGAAGACAAAACAGAAAACAAGTATGTTCTAGTAATATCTAATGCCAATAAAACTGACTTAAACTCTTTCATCTATGACTCTTATTAGCAAGTAGCTTAGGTAAAAACCGAATATGCTTTCCTTTCCTTTTGTTTGGGACCTGCCGAGGACCTCCGTGATACAAAGAGAATCATTGTATCTCAATTTACATAGTTGTGATAATGATTAGTTGAACGAGGCATCTGAGAAGAAGCCTCCAAATTATAGAAGCTTATTGGAAGCTGACTTTGCAAGGGACCTAATGAGGAGGGTCCTCATATGACCTCAACCTCTACTATTGAGTGGGATGACAGGTAGAATGCTAGCCACCTAATATAATTACTATTATTCATGGATTTTCACTACCAACCAAACCTTGCAGTTAAGTTATTTTCTCTCTCCAATACCCACACACAAAAACACATAGCATATATACATTTGTATTTATACAGGTATATAGTATATACACACACATGCACTCATATATCATACGTACACGCATATATATGTATACGTATATATTATGTATGACATGTATATATATGTATACACATATATTAAAATGTACATATATGTAAATGTAATTGCACATATAATTTTCATATATGTGTGTAAGCATACACACATGTATGTATATATGTATGATGGTATATGATTCATGTGTGTGTGTATAGATATACGTGCATGTATGATATATGAGTTATGTGTGTCTATGCACAATATATATACGGATGATCCATGGTACTTAGATACACATACATGCATGTATGTATATATTTACTCCATACATGTATATGTGTGTATCTATCTATGATAAATGTACATACATACACATATACATGTGTGTATGTGTATATATGTACAAACATATATATATATATATGTGTGTGTGTGTGTGTATGTATATTATACATACATACCTATAAGATATGTATGTATATGATACATATATAAAAGTAGTATGCATGATAAATATATGTATATATGCATGCATATGGATACCCCGAGTCTTAGTCTGGTCTTAATCAGGTTTGGGTTCAAGTCTGGTCCTCTATGGGTTTAGCTAGGGTCCTACCCACAACTTGTGTGTTTAGCTCTGACAAACTCGGGCCAAATTTCACCTCTAGATGCATCCAATGGGCAATTTTGGGTGTTTTTCAAATTTTTTTGACTTTTTTTGACTTCTTATTGTAAGTTATCCATCTATTGTAGTGGTAAATACATTGGCAAAACCATGGCATCAAGGAGTAATGACCAAGTTGTATGTAAGAAATAAAATGGAAGGTCTAATATAAAGCATAAACCCTTGCATATTTATTTCTCAATGTTTAATGATATCAAATTTCTAACAATGCATGAATCATGTTTATCATTGTTAATGATAGTGGATTGTGTCTTAAAGAGTAGTAAATGACTACCTTCAACACTCTGTCAAGTTTGTAGGGGCAGTGATCTGTAGAGAATATCAGCAAGGGTTAGAACCACGTTAATACCTTGGGCCAGTTCATGACTTAAAGGATACTTTAAGCCTTATCCTTACGAGTTAGAACCATGCTTATACCTTGGGCCAGTTCATGACTTAAAGGATACTTTAAGCCTTATCCATTTACTTGACAAAATTCAAGCTCCTGTGAACTCTAAAAGAAGAAGCCAAGTAATATGTGCAAAGACCTTGTGATACAACACCAAACAAAGACAGTGGATAGGGAAGCCATCATGAGAGTGATAGTAAACTTCAAATGACAGTCGTATCGAAAAAGAGATCATGTCAAATGACCTACAAGAAGATAGTCATCTATTATGCATGTTGATGGTGATGGTGATGATGATATTTTTGATGACCCATATGATATTTGATCAATAATGGCTGATTGTTGACACTTGACATTATTATTTTTTAGCTCTAAAGTTTAATACATATCATGATATTCAAGTTTGACTATTATGACTATTAATATGGTGGTGTAGTTCAAGCTCGGTTACTACTGTAACTATTTATATATTTCTAATTTTTATATGCTTTTGTATTGACAAACCCAAACCATACCCAACCCCCAAAACTTTTTTGACCGAAACTGTGAACTGAACTCTAACCCAAACCGGTAACTTTGTAAATCTTAAATAAATTCACTAATACCATTGGCTTATATTTGGGCCATATCTGATTTGTTTGGATATGGTAACACACCATTCAGTGTCGTACCTGATTTAGGGTTTATGTAAATATATACACGTGTATGTATGTGTATATGTAAATATAAATGATTAATATGTACAGGCAAATATATGTACATACAAATATACATGTGTATCTAATGTGTGTATGTATACGTCCATATGGGCATATATATACATGATATGTGTATACAATTTGTTTTTCTAGCTTTGCATGTTTTCCATAAACCACTTACAACACAACTTATCCATATATATCCAATATGGCCAAAATATTGACCAATTGTATTAGAGAGGCTATTTAAGATTTTAAGCACTCGTATTCAAGTGCTGCAGCTGTACAGGTTGCCAAACATACTTGGAAGATTGTTTAAGCTCACACAATCTTCCATGTTCAAGTGGTGCAGCTGTGACGATCGCCAATGGTGTAAGGAAGGTTATCTAAGTTTTAAACCATCTAAAGCTCAACTGTTGCAGCTCTGACAGATTGCTAATGGTATCAAGGAGGTTATTTTAAGTTGTTACACCATTCTAAGTCCAAGTGCCCCACAGTTGTGACAGGTTGCCAATGGTACCGAGCAGGTTATTTAAGCTATCACGCCCTTCCAAGTCCAAGTGTTGCAGCTGTGACAGGTTGCCAATGGTGTTAGGGAGGTTATTTAAGCTATCACGTATCCTGCAAATCCAGGTGCTACAACTGTGACAGTTAAGCATATGTATGAATATCATATGTATACTGGTGTAGTCGGTTACACCCTTACCCTCCTTGGGTGTGTGTACTGCCATACCTAATACTCATACGGCTTGGATACAGATCAGATATTGTATATGCGAATGCTTAAGAAACACTAATTTTATTATTTTACTCATAGGATACTGTATCCACGCATGCTCAGAAAACACTAATTTACAGCCATGTTGGATACTGATTGATTTGATTTTTAAAAGTTTGTCGTGAACCTTCCTAAACTCAATTTTAAAAACTTCATTCATGCATTTTTTTTGGTTTTTATGTGAATTTTTTGTTTTTTAAGTTTAATTTGCTATTATTTATTTAGTTCGTGATTTTTTAAATTTATAATTATAATATATCTAGATATTTTTCTTTTTTAATTTATATTCAAATTGTACTCTATTTTATTTTAATTTAGATTTAGATGGCACTATTGGCATTATTGTTTCATGTTGCTTTTGAAGTAATCAAAATCTCCTTAGAAAATTGTGTTAAAAACTTAAATGCGTGTATGTGTATTTATGATTGTCGTATCAACCCTCTTCATATTAGGGGTCTTAAAAAATTGTAGTATATTTTCCTTACACTTTTTTTCCCGAAGAAAAAATATTTCATTTGCTTATTTCTATATATTATTTGTTCAAATTCGATCAGTCCGGATTTCGCAAAACCTTCAAAACAATAATTATCAAAAAATCAAATCGAATTGAAACTATAAGATGATAGCAAATAAAGACATTGCAAAAAAAAACTGTTTGGCATTTGTATTGTTTGCTATATATATATATATTGAATTATGTGGAATTATGAGTTTTTGTCCTCCATTACTCGATATAATGTTCATTAAATCGTTGATACGTATCAACTTTTTTGTCCATAAATATTATAAATATAAAACATTGTATACCCTTTGATTCTATCAAATAGGGTGCTCGGAAAAGGTTGAAATATTTAAATAGGAGAATTACTATGACTCTAGCCCTTGGAAATTCTTCAAATCTGGTACCATATTTGTATCTGTATCTGTATCTATCTGTGTCCATGCAACTTTAATGTTTACACATATGTATGTGCCTGTGGATACACTTGTATCATATGCGAACACACACACACATATATACATGTGCATTTTTATATGTATGTATGGCTTAAACAATCTTCTTGCTACCATTGACAATCTGTCACAGCTGCAGCACTCAAATATGAAAGTTTCTAAAATAATAAATAAACTCAATGATATCATGTGCCTATACTTGGGCCAAATTGTTTGGTGTTGTAACTGGTTTAGGGTCTATGCACAAATGTGTTTGTGTGTGTGTGTGAGAGAGAGAGAGAGAGACGATGGCATAGGCAAACTCCCACAGCCGTGGCACTAGGACCTGGAATGCTGTCACGATTTCTATAACCTTCCTAATACTGTTGAGAGTCTGCCAAATCTGCAATAGCATAGAAACTTAAATAACCTTCCCAATACAATTGGCTGTCTCTCACAATTGCAACGATTGAATTTGCAAATTTGTAAAATCATAAATAACCCGTGTGTTGCTAAGTCTGGTCTAGGGTTAATGATAAACATTCAAAACTAGCAAAAAAAATAATGTACACACAAATAGAGATTCATTTATATCATACATACAAGTATACATATTGCCTATTGGATAGTTTGTAGTTATGACATACAATTTTTTTGTAGTTGTGGCATACATTAGTTGTGGATAGTTTGTAGTTATGGTACACATGTATATATGTATGTTTTTAATCGTTTTATAAATTTTTTTTAAAGATTTGAGTATTTAACATGGACCCTATACCTGACATGGCAACCCACAAATTATTTATGATATTACATACTTGTGATTGCTGCAGAGGTGATAGATTGCCAATGGTACCAGAAAAGTTGTTTAAGCTTTTACATTCTTCCAGGTTCAAATGCTGCAGTTGTGACAATTGCCAATGGTATTAGGAAGGTTATTTAAGTTTCTACACCATTTCAAGTGTTGCCGCTGTGATAGATCAGCTGAGACTAAACATCAGTGTGATAGATAATCAATGGTATTAGGGAGGTTATTTAAGTTGATAAGTAGGAGATATTTTCCACAGTAGGTCAAATTGTGATATTGCTATCAAGATTCAGTGTGTAGTTTTCGAGTCAAACTCATTGACCCATGTTTCATGTGTAGTGGTTCACAAGAACCCCATCTCTCATGAGAATGAATGGAACACTTAGCACTCATTGCATCTAGGTGATGCTCACAGGGGTGAAGCATCGGGCCTTCCTGAGAGGTCACCGATCCCAATATTGCTCCAACTCAAGAGCGCTCCAAGGTTAAGCCTGCTTAGCTTGCTACCCCATTTGCAAAACCTTCAGTTAGTGTTGTGATTTATGGACCAATCATTATAGAGTCCTTTTAGCTCATCAATTGATAAGTAGGAGATATTTTCCCGAGCAGGTCAAATTATAACAACTTAAATAACCTATGTATGACATAGGCTATTTAAGTTGTCACATCATTCCAAGTCCAACTGTTACAACTGTGACATGTTGCCAGTGGCATCATATATATTATATATATGTGTGTGTCTATATATGATAAACACATATGTACATCTCTCTCATATATATATATATATATATATGTATGTATGTATGTAAATTTACATAAACCGTAAGCTAGATATGGCACCAAATGATGTGGTGATTGATATACATTTACATGTATATATACACACGCATATATGTGTTTGTGTATGTCATGTATTTCTGTACATGAATGTGTGTATGTATATGTGTGTGTTTATATATATTTATGTATATGTATGTATAAATACATACATACATATTAAAAAACATACTTCATGGCCTTGATTATTTCACCAATTTTGCAATGGGCATCAATCAGACAGCTTTAAGTGACAGCATATGGAGTCAAGCCTCCATCTAGCATCTTATTCATGACTGGATGTCTCGAAGATCTCCTGTCTTACACAGACCATCAATGACTGTGGTGTATGTCACTTGATCAGGTTTCAAATTCCTTGTTGCCATTTCCTCTTATATCTTGCCTACCATGTTTATGTCTTTTGTTCTACATTTTGAACATACCAAAATAATATATGTAGTGACATCAGGAAGATGTCCACTGTTTTCCTTCTTATAAAGAAGTGTAAATGCTTCATTTTCCCCTGTTAATCTGACATAAACCACCTATAAGAATGTTGTAGCGAACAACATTTGGGGGCACCGTTTCCTTAGCATATTTTAAACCAACCTTTGAGCCTTTTCCATCTCATGCAATTCACATAGGCTACATATCAAAAAATTGTTAGTAATCACATCCGCTTGAAAATCCTTTTTGGACATGTTATGAAATGATTCCCAAGCTTTTCCTATCCTTCCATCTTTACACAGTCCATCAATAACTACATTAACATCACTTAAATGGGCAAAAGACCAAACTCCATTTGTGCAAATAGTTTTTGGGCTTTGTTTGCTTTTCTAGAGTTACAAAAGCCATCTATTAGGCTAGTATATATGTAGCTGTCAAGAAAATGGCCATCTTGTATCATTTTAGGTACTATTCCTCGAGCTTCATCTATTCTTTCTACTTTGCAAATATTATCAATCAGGGTGGTATATGTAATAAGTTAATAACATTTGGAGAGCAGTAACCATGTCTCATTCCAACTGCTAACTTGAGACCTTCATCTTCTCCTTATGCCTTGCAGATATCATTAATGAGGGTACTGCACACACAAATATTAGGAGAAATACATGTTTTATCATCTCAGCAAATAAAGCAAATAAAACAAAAGCTTAGTAATGTGCCCTTTCTAAAATAGGATTTAATAATAAATAATAATAATATTAAAATATAAAAAGATTACAAACAAAATTAAAATTAAAATATAACAGAATTAAATTAAAATATAATTAGAATTTAATTAAGTTCAATGAATAGTCAAAAGGCATGAAATGAAAAGATGTGACTCCCTCAAACATGAGATATAAAAGGGAGATGAGAATTTCATTTGGAAGGGGACAAGGAGAAAAAAAGAAAGAAGGGAGCTTGGGAATTAAGGAGTAATGGAAGAAGATTGGAATGGGAAGAATTGAGGGAGGGTTGCGACTCTTTCAAAAGGTGGTAGTTATGAAAGGTTGCGACTCTTTCAAAGGCCATAAAGAATGAAGGGTTGCGACTCCCTTGAAAGGTTGTAATAATGAAAGACTGTGACTCTCCCATCATGAAGATATAAATAGGAAAGTCATTTGTTGAAGGATGGAAGAAGGGATCATCACAAGGGAGGTAATCATAGTAAGTTCTGTTTTGAGATATAAGACAGTCCTGATCTGCATAAAGGGAGCATAGGAATTAAGGAAGGATTAATGAAAGAAGTAACTTCCAAAGGGGCGGCAATGATGGAGGGTCGTGACCATTGAAAAGGGCAGACATGGTGAAAAGGTGTTACCCTTCCTCACAAAAGATATAAAGCGGGGAGAAGGATAAATATGGAATGGAATGGAATTGGAAACTTATCTCTTCTTTTAATCCATAAGGATCAATATTTAAGAAGAGAGAACAAGACATTCAACCAATCAGAATAAGAGATAGATATCTGAATATAACTGGTAGATCAGACTGTTATTGGACAAACAAAAAACTTATATAACGATATAATGCATAATGATTTGGCTGACTATAATTGGTCTCTCATATGTTAGGAAGTAGAATATTCCATAACACGAGATATTAGCATACTCTAGCCATTCCTTAATCACTCGCTATAGCCCCTTAAGAGGATAGCTTGGTGTTGTGTGGTGAGAGGCGGAGTAAAGCCTCTCAAGGTAGTTGAATCCCAAGGTGGGTAAGGACTATATATATATATATATATATTCCATAATACAAGAGATATTATTATACTCTAGCCATTCCTTAATCACTCGCTATAGCCCCTTAAGAGGATAGGTTGGTGTTGTGTAGTGAGAGGCAGATTAAAGACTCTCAAGGTAGTTGAATCCCAAGGTGGGTAAGGACATGTATTTCTAATGCCTTGAGGGAAAAGTCTCGAGATGAGTATGAACATGCATTCCCAACACCTTGAGGGAGACTACTTGTAGATTGGTGTCCAAGTGCCCAATTACAATTAAATCCCCATCTTCCTTACGGTTGATGTTTAGGAGAGAAGTTAGGAATTGGGGCTTAAGTATGTTAGCTCTCAAATGTATTATGAATCCTTGATTGTTTCTTTGTTTAATCTGATTTAAATGCATAGTGATGTATGTTAATTACTGGAAATTGGCAGCCCCCTGGTAGGGGATAATCATAGAAACTCAATAAATTGCCATCTTCAAGCTAAGTAAATTGCCATCTCCAAGCACAATTCAAACCTTAGTTGGAAATTTTATATATATATATATATATATATATATATATATATATATA
>MU224591.1:1153866-1169264 GCA_018584345.1 Thuja plicata | reverse complement strand
ACACGTGTGTATACACATGTGTATATACAGGTGTGTGTATATATACACACATGTGTATATACGCACGTGTGTATATACATACATGTGTGTATATACACACGTGTGTATATACACACATGTATATGTGTGTAGATGTGTATGTGTATATATGTGTGTATATGTGTGTATACACATGTGTGTATATACACACATGTGTGTATACACACGTGTATATACAGGTGTGTATATATACACACATGTGTATATACGCACGTGTGTATTTACATACATGTGTGTATATACACACGTGTGTATATACACACATGTATATGTGTGTAGATGTGTATGTGTATATATGTGTGTATATGTGTGTATATGTAGATGTGTGTATATGTGTGTATATGCATATGTGTATATGTGTACACAAGTTAAAAATACATATTATTCAAATTAATTAAAAAAATGAAAAATAATCCTTATTCCAATTCTACAATATGGGATCCAAACGCAGAATAGCTTATTCCAGCTTTCATTTTTAGGATTAATTAATCCGAGAATAGGTCCTTATTCTAGAATAGGCCTATTCTGGATAAATTAATGCTATGCACCAAATGAGCCCTATGTGTTTCGTGGTCTCTTAGACTGATGGTCTCCTGAACGTCATTAAAATTCTTCAATTCAATTCTTTGACCATAGTTCTCCTCAATATTTGAATCGCAATTTTGAACGCATAACCTTGATAGGGGCAAAACTGCATACGCTGGATTGTTGTAGCTCTTGGTGCCACCTATTTGATTTGTGATCGTAAGCATTCATCAGTCATTTACTACTACCGATCACCACAACCTTCACAAAACTTATGCACAAAGTTCAATAAAAAATAATTATTTTGGCACGTTTTCACTCTTAAATGGTTTCTGGTTGTAATTATTTTTCTTTTTAGTTCATGTTGTGTGATTGGATTTGAAGTAACTTGTAGTGTCCTATTTGCATCCTGGAATAGGTAGGTGTGGATTTGCCTACTTTCTGAGATCTATTGAGATTCATGTTAATTGAACATTGATAAGTTTTCTATTGAAATATCCACACAAAATCAACGCCAGTGGTTCCATGTGCTATTTCTTCTGAAGAATTAAAAGTCTGCAAGATTCGAGGGATTCATTTGAATTGTGCATTAAATTGTTTTCTAGAAGGAATCTTTTGTTTGGACACTGTCCAAGTGAGCCTAACACCTTTCTCATTTCATAATATCTTGCAGGTTGGTTGATCTTGAACAAAATTCTACCTTGTGAATAAAATTGGTCCAGCTGCTGTATTGAATTGCTCAGTGTGGATTGAGCCGTACTCCATAATTGCGGGTTCCTTTGCCGTCTGAATAAAATTGTTCCAGTTACCTTAATCTGTTCGAGAAAATTGATCCAGCTATTGCATTGAATTGCATACATCTTGGTTTGTTTTCGAATTAATTGCTGTATCATAGAGTATTTATGTTAACAGGACGGGTTTTACGGTCAGTTTTACAATTACCTCACAAGGCTTTTTTTCACTTTCTCGCTTTTGCAACATGGCATTCTTATTGATTCTACATTTCCTGCAGGTAATTCTCCAGCGTGATCTGTATGAATTACTTTGAAGAAATTTTGGAAGACAGCTAATGCCTGTTGGGTTAATGTTGCTTGCTGTTGTATACCATTAATTAGTACTGTTTTTCATCTATAATCCTTCATTTTCGGGGGTAATTTTTCATAATATTCTGAAATTCAAATTGAGGCTTTGTTTCTTCGTTCAATTTCATTAGCCTTTTGTTCAATATCTACTGGATTTAAAAATACTTAAAGAATGCTCTATACAAAATGGCTGAGTTGCAGGTGAGGATATTAAAATAGTTTTTAGAATTTGAAAGGTCAAGCATGGCATGTTAAAGATAATTAGCCGATAGGCTTTTCTCGTGGACTTGCCAGTCCACAAATGACCTGCATACCTGTGTCACGTTTTCAAGCCATCAGAGTTTAAAAAAAAAAATTCTTACAAGAACCTGTGGACATGTTTACGGCACACAGCATAGCAGATATTTTAGGGGCAATTATTAGTATGTTTTTTAAGGGAAAATATCTAGAAAAGATTGGTATGTTTTGCACTTTGTATTTATCCGTTCAGAAAATTATTACACCAAAAACGGCCTCGTGGTTAAAAATGTACCCGACAGTAACTCCACTCAAACAAGCTTCGGTGTTTAAAATCTGCGATAACATCCTATTTTTAGTGCTCCACAGAGAAAATTAAGGACCTGAATGCAGGAGTTACTGAAATGCATTAACCTTCATGCCTTGCTGTTTGTTTCGCGGCTTGCCGCCTTCAACCTCCCAGATTTGCATAAATACTGTAAGCTGAATTATTGAGCACACCAGCGGTCAAAGAACACTCAAGAAGAAACAGGTGTTTTTTAAGTTAAGTTTATTGCATTTTGAATTTGTACATCGAAATTTGGCATTTGCTTGCAAATAGAAACTAAACCAGTAGTTTGGGGGCAGCGTCGCTTTCAAACAGTTGCTTTCCTTTCACTACTAGGATGCTTTTCCTCTGCGAGCTCTCCATCTCCATGCAGCACAGCCTCCCAGCCTAGCTTGCACGGGTTCACAAGGGCCACATGTTCCTTGAGATTTGATTGAGATGGGCCTAAGCATTTTGTTGTACTATCCCAAAAATCTGCTACCATTTCATAATCTGCACCTCCCTTAATGTGATTCAGAATATTCTCTAATGGGTTTGCTATTGAAAAATCAGGCTCAGGGTTAACCATGGGAAGAGTTAGTTAGCCCTCCAACTTTCGTCCCAAATCCAATCTTAAAGTACAGCTTCCTTAAAAAGATATTTGTTTAATGCTTTACTATGATATCCGCTGCCTGAATCATTTGTTCAAAATATTGTTTCTCCCTTGGTTGGTAACCGTTCTACCTTAGTTTCCGCTTCAGGCAATAATAAAATCTGAGAAGGTATAGATGGCTTGAGAAATGGATTTTACCTTCTGCATACCTTTAGCTGTTTGTAGACTTGTGTACAACTGGGCTTTAATCCGAGTGCTTCTATAGATCAATTAAGACAAAAAATAGCGAATGTGACTCTGTTTTTTCAATATGGAATACTCCTGAGAACTAATGCTATTTTGCTTGTCTTTTCTTAAGCTGAGACTGTTAACTTTACTGTTGTAAGTTCAAATTTGAAATTGCTTTTGCCTTTTCTTCGAAGGTCTCTTGAGTGCATTTCGTATTTACTTACTAAATAATCATTGAATTGGAGTTTATCTGATGTATTTTGTTTTTACTTCAGTCCTCTTCACAGACTCTGCTTCGTGGTAGTGATAACAGGATTTGTCCTTTCATCAGCATTTATTTGAATATTTCTTCTCAATTCTGGAATCACCAACATTAACCATGTCTGGATTTTCAAGCTCTTGTGCTTTTTGTTCAACTGTATACGAGAGAAAATGAAACAGTAGAGCAAATGATTGATTAAAGAAATGTGAAATGCATGATTAGAGAAAATTGTAGTTTAAAAGATGTGTATTGAAATTTTGAATATTCAAGGTTAGCAATCCATATTTCTCCAACTGCCTTTTCTAGCTTATGCACTGCCAACCTTACTTGTATACTTCTACCATGATGGCCTACAAGTAAAAATGGAGGATCAATTTTAGTATGTGAATATTTTGCGAAATCTTACTTTATAAACAACATGCATAAACTTACCAATTATAGTTGTTATCACAAACGACAAAGATGCTCAAGTGGAGTAGATCTGATTGTTGGACTTTCCTTCCAATGTGGAAACCCTGGACTTATACCGTAGACTCAGAAGACTCAAAATTTATACACAATAGATAGCCTACATGCCCAGGAGTACAAGAGTACAAGATTTTTAAAAATTACCAAGCATGATAGACCCATGGATTCTTGGGCAAATCCATAAACGTTTGATTCACTAATCGTCCATGTCTATTGTGATTATTTATTGAGAAATTGTGCAATTTGTAACTATCTTCACGTTTGAATGCTATCTTTGTTTTCCATACATCCACTGACAATGTAAAATATGCACTAGAGGACCGAAAGGGTTTGGAATCAACAACATTTTGTAACAGACAACCAGTGTTTTTTCTTAAACAAGAAGCCGTGGTTTACTATTTATCAAATCCCAAGTATTGGACTATCCATTGATTCCTTTTAATTTCTAAAAGTTTGTAAAAACTGACATTTGAAACTTAATCCCTTTTCTATTCTATTTTTGTGTTTCTTTAACTTTTTACGCTTTCAACAAAATGAAGAAATGAAGAAATCCTCAACCTTCATGTTACAATTTTCAAAGTTTACTTTCTAACTTTGTGACATCACAAAATTTGTGAACACACATTCATGGGGTCTAACACACGAGGATCCACACTCGCAATCAATTTGGATTAAGGTTTTCATAGGTGCTGACAAGACAATATTGTTTGGGGAAATGGGTAGTAATATCCATGTCAACATTCTACATATATCAACCATTGATCAAATATTTATAAACTATTTGTGCCCTTAATCAAATGTAACACACAAAGACCCAATATGTTACAATAACTAAGTGTGATAAATTTATACTGGCATATTATTCACAATGCAAAAAATAATGTCCATTCATGGAATATAGTCAACACATGATATCAAATTATCACATGTGAATGTAAATTATCTACAACTAGCATGATCTATGAACAAGATATATTATCATCAATAAAACATAATTCCAACGATTTACAGGACATAATAACCCTGGACAAAATAACCCGGCCACAATAACCTGAGGACAAAATAACCCAGGGTCATAATAACCCAATCCAAAGTAACCCATGGACAAAATAATCCCATAAGATTACAGAGAAAGGAAAACAACATTTATAAATTACAAGTATATTTCTAAAAAAAAATTTAAATTTTCAATTAAAGTGTCAAATTATGAGAAATGTCTCTTATATAATATAAAATATTATTATTATCATAACCATCAACTAGTCTTTTTAGTCTTTCTTTGAGTTCACGGTATTTTTTCTTGCTTGGTTGTGTAGTGTGTCTAGTCATATGTTTCTCTATTTTATTCTCTTGGAGACCTTGTTCTTTTTTCACTTCTTTGATGAATTTCTAGATTGAGCTATGCGATGATTGAAGCAATTCACTAAATCCTCTATGCCATCCCTCAATAGAATTATTGGTTTTGGGAAGATCATCTTGATTAGTTGAATAGTAGTTCCACATTGTGATTGGAAACTTGGGTGATCGTCTGTTGCCTCTTTTAGTTAGTCTTCCAATTCATGTGTCTTCAAAATAATCTATTATGGATTGAAAAGTATCCTCATGTTCTATGTAGTAAGGAGATTGTAGAAGTGTTTCGAATGCATTGATTACATATATCTGAGGCACAAAAGCTAATGCACCAAGTTTTTTGATCTCAAATGAAAATACTTCATCGACACAATAACATGTTTGTAGACCTTCTTCTTGAACTTTCCTCTACAAGCATTGAGAGAAATGGAAAAAACATCTCTGAATAATGACATTTGGAAAATTTTCAGAAATATCTCCCTTGAAATCTAATTCAAAATCAATAAGTATAGTTTTTGGGTTTAGATCAGGTTGAAGTTGTTTTAATTTTACAAGTACTTGTGTATAAGTGGATTTTTTTTGTTGGTCATAAGAATATAAATGAGTGGAAATATTTTCCATATTTTCTTGGGATATACATTGATGGTATAAACCAATTTTCATATTCTTTTAGTAATTGCAAATTTTGTGTGGTGGTGAATATTAAAAAACGATTCTCATCATTACTGTCATGAAAAATTAAAAAAATGATTCTCATAATTATTATGGTGGTGAATATTAAAAAATGATTCTCCTCATTACGATTCTCATATTTTCATAATAACTCTTATTTATCTTATTCCCACGAATTTATCTTTATTTCTATAATTATTTACGATTTTATAAGTTATTTAAGAAAATTAAAAATGTTTTAAGGCTATTTTAGGGGTATATAATGGATATATGGTCTAAAAATGACCTAAATATCTTCTATGGTGCCTCACAATCCCTTTTTAGCATACTAACTTGATATAAAATGACCATGAGTTATTTTGTCCATGGGTTATTGTGACTTTGGGTTATTGTGTCCATGGGTTATTATGGCGGGGTTATTGTGTCCAGGGTTATTTTGGCCGGGTTATTATGTCCGGTTACCAATTCCAATATACTAAAATAATCTAACATGGATGAGCACAGAATATACAATCCATAATACACAATCGAAAAACCAATACCAATATGAGACCTCAATCAAACTATTTTGAAAAACCAATACCAATATGAGACCTCAATGAAATAACTCGATAACACAAGCCACACATAAATATCTAATATACCAAAGAAACAATCAATACAACATATAATCAAATTAATTATAGAGCACACCAAGCAAGTTACGCACATGCACATTATAAAGACCCTAAGGTGGACCAAAGCACAAAGCATAAATATGAAAAGGAATCAAATCCTAATGATTTTGGATATACTAATTATTGGGTTGCTAATTTACCACCTTTATTATCACTTCTAGATGTCCATTTCATCCCTTTCACTTCCTCTTACCGCTCCTTTATCACTCTATTTACCACACATTCTTGTAGATCACCATATCATACTTATTTATGCTTAATGCTCATTTTCCTTCACTTTTGAATAAATTAAAGATTATAATGCATGATTTTGCTGATGATGGTTTATGAAGAGATTTTCTATAACAACACTCATGGTTTCAAGCTCCAAGTCCTCACCCAGGTCACACATCTAAGCTTCAGCTCGCGGTCAAACGTTCCCAGACAGAAATATGCCAAATAAGAGAGACAATTTTGCATTGTAATTTGTGGGCAGATGAGAACATATATAAAAAATCCAAGCCATGAGTTTTCTAAAGGTAATATTTCTAGATTCACTGTTGTAGTCGGTTTTCAATTTTTCCTCAATTGCAATACCATATTCGACCTATTTTCACGTGATTGGTGCTAGAGAGATCCTTGACATATGATCTTGTTTGATTGATCTATTGTGGACAATCTAAAATTGTAATAAAAATCATTTTGTAATATGCTCATAGATTAGGAAGTCCAATTTGGGGATAATCACTTGTGATTTGTCCCTTAGCTCTGTATTCAAATGAAGCCATTAATCACAAGGGGGGAAGATTTCATATAGAAAAATTTTGGTGTTAAAATTGTGTAACATTTTTTGATAAATAAAAAGAGTGTTTGCATGATCAACGCAGTGTAGGCAAGCTCTTCATTTCATCATTGGATGTCCTAAGGAGGTGGGACCCACTTCTTGGGATATCTGGTGACTGTACAGTGTTTATTTTCATTTTTAATTGATGTTGTTTGCAAGTGTAGTTTGTTATTTGTTTAAATTCTATAATCGTTAAAAGTTGTTGTTCTTGTCTCCAAGA
The DNA here is from genome assembly GCA_018584345.1 of Thuja plicata. NCBI lineage: Eukaryota > Viridiplantae > Streptophyta > Pinopsida > Cupressales > Cupressaceae > Thuja > Thuja plicata. The sequence continues at coordinate 1,161,761 of MU224591.1, read as the reverse complement.
AGTGACAATTATTGTCGCCATAATCATTTTGATTTGAAATAGGTTTATTTTTCAAACTGCATGTCATCCTCACTCAACCCACGACTCTTACCCCTTTGATAGATAGGCACGACACCTTTCACAAGCTTACGATCTTCGGATTGACACTTATACCAAGGTGAATCTAGTTTATTCCTTACCCCAGTATCACTAATTATCAATTAGAAAATCCAATTTTGAAATCCTAATGAAAAAAGGATATATTGTAATGTTGTTGGGTAAATATTTTGTGACTTTACATGTAAACTAATTACAAAATAGTAACTTTAGCTACAGTATGTGAGACTAAGTCTCTCCTCCGAAAAGGGAGGCGCCCTTCTTATTGCTGTTATAAATGACTAAATACTTAATTAGGAAACTAGAATCAGGTTGTTACATGAATCGCTTCCTCTTTTTTAAAGAAGGATATTTACTCAATTGCAACAATTCTTTGACAATTTTATACCTCCAACATGAAGTATCAATCACAACAATAATCCCAATATGCATTAGACAAAAGGAGAACCTTATGTATACCAACAAACTAACCAACCAAGAAATCTACACAAGCTCAAAGACTTATGTGATTTCTTACAAATATTTGATAACAAAGACACAATATACAACACAAAGATTTCTTCGTATATTGCAACACAAAGATGTCAAGTCTTCCCTAACTCAAACACCAATTACTATCTCTTAAACTCAAAGTTGTAGCTTAAAGACTGCAAAAATTAGGTTTAAAACTCCTTAAAAATGCAACAACAATATCCATGATACCTCAAATTAATTCACAATTATGCAACAACAATGACTAAAGTACATCATGATTACATAAGGTGATGCTCCAACTCAAAGATTGAACACATAATTGCTCCTTTTATTAATTTGAAACCTGATTTGCAATGTAAAAAAAAGAAAAAAGTTTTATAATGCTACAAAATTTCAACAAAGTTTTGTTGTTTGCATAAAAGATAAATATTTACAATGAGAACCCTAACTATGAGAAAAAATGGAGCAAAAGGTGGATATAAATCACTAACTTTTGGCTTATTCCATAGGGTAGTTCTAATCTATTTTGACTTGTATTGTGATTACATGTTATTACATTTTTCAACTTTACATGTATGTCAAAAAAATAAAATGCAAGTTCTTGAAAACATGAAAAATATTCTAAGTGTCAAATGACACTTCTTCATCATCTCTTTTTTTGGCTATGAACTCCTCAAACTTACGAAAGGTAGTTTGTATCTCGATGAAGTTTGGCCTGGATGTATGACTTGCAATGACTTAGGTGCTTATGATGGTATCATCTAAACCCATGAAGGACTTATTGTATTTCCAAAGAAGGCCATGTAGACTATTGAATAACATTTGAAGACCAAAAAAATTATCAAGAGAAGTTAAGGAAAAATCATTCATCTCAATCGTCTATTCAATAGTTGTAGGATTTGACAAATGCAAATCCACAGAACCCGAATACACCTGCATGCAAATAATCTGTTACAGAGAAGAAGCACGAGAATGAAAAAACAGAATTCAGAGATGCTTATTTTACTGTGTTTTCACAGAATGAAAAGGTAGTAATTATATGCACCTAAGAGACAGCTTAAGTGAAAAAAGAGCAATGAAACTACCTAATTACTCTAACACCCCCCTTAAGCGAAGCTCAGGAGGTAAGCTAACCTAGTACAACTATGAAAGCAAGAAATGAGTCCCGAAAACAAGGCCTGATCAGGTACCCAATACAAGGAAATCTCTGTAAACCGGAGACAAAGGAGAAAACCCAGTGGAAAAAACTCCTCTCCAAAAAGAGATATAAAAGCAAGCAAAAGACAAAGAATGACTTCAAGAGACTCTCTCAAAGCCATGAGTACAATGCGTGTTGCCAACCCCCCCATGAGAGAGGGTTGAGGCTCCAAAGCCCCCCCAAAATGAAAGAACCCCTGGATCAATGAACAAACCACCGTGACTCCAATGCAAAGGAGTGAAAGACAGTGAGCAGTGAAGAGGTAATCTCGAAAGATGGGGTGTCACTGGAAGGCCGAGCTGATGCTCAAAGGAGTAGACACGAGGATCCTGAAATGGAATCCCCAATGCAAGTGGTATGACAGGTGCACTGACACTATCGTGAGAGAGGAGATGAGTGTCCTATGTAGAATCCTCAACAACTGCACCTGGTGGCTCGATGAATGGAGCTGGAGGGTCTGGCAGTGCTAAGGAAGAGTCCTGCTGAAGAGAAGAAACCTCAACAAGATGTGGTGTGGCAGTCACAGCAGTGGTCTCAGGAACAACACAGAGGTTCAAGTGACCTGACTGCACCACATGATGCTCTCGCGGAAGAGGAGAGCTGAGCTCCGATAATGGAGATGGTGGACCAAAATGTGTGAAGGTGTAGAGACGGGTGGAATGATCAACTATCCCTGTAGCAACAATGCCTCCTGTCACACTATCCCTGATGAGGGTTGAATCTGTCGTGAACTCAACTGTCTTCCCTGACCCACTGAGAGTAATCTGATGAATCGAGAGAAGGTTTGCAGATAGAGATGGAACATACAATACATCATTAAATGTGCCATCCTGAATGCTTACAAAACCTTTCCCACAGACTGTCATAACAGTGTTGTTCCCCATGAGAATGTGAGGAATAGGAGAAGTTGTAAGAGAAGAGAAGATCTCCGGAGAAGATGCCATATGGTGAGAAGCACCTGAATCCAGTATCCAAGGGACCTGTGAAGGGGATGCAGCGGAATCCCGGAATGCATGACCGTTTCCAAGATCAAGTCCAGCTAAAGAAGATGTGGCAAAAGACTGAAAAATAGACCCCTGTGAGCCAGAAGAGGATGGAGAGGAAACAGTGCTCTTCTGAAGGAGAGCTTGCAAAGCCGCAATCTGTTTCTCATAGCCATCAAAATTCTTCTGATAGCAAAGTGACTCATCATGAGTTCCCTTCTGACAATAGGAACATGAGGGTTTGTCAGTCTTTGATTTCTCCTTCTGAGGAGTAGATGGTGGTGCCTGTTTCTGCTCCGGCTTCCATGAAGATGAGTGGGCAACCAAAGCATGGCTCATACAGCCAGAAGAACTATCCAGCCGTTGAATCTTTGACTGCTCTCGAGTCAATCGATCACAGAAGGTCTCAAAGGAAGGCATAGTGTGTCGAGGGCCCAAAGCATCCATAGTGGAATAGAAGGTGGAGGAGAAGATTGAAAACTGTCCGTGAAGCTTTGAGAGTATAAAAAAAATACACTCATTATCTGACTTGGTCTTCCCACATCCCTGTAAAACTGAACGGAGAGAATTGAACTTCATCAAGAAGTCCTCAATGGTGGAAAAACTGTCAGGAGACAAGGATGTCAACTCTGCATCAAGCTAAAGTGCCCTGAACTCATTAACTGTGCCAAACAAATCTGCAAACTTGTTCCATATAGCCCGAGGAGTGTTCAAATTCTCCAGGTGAAACAAGAGACTGTCAAAAACATTCAGTGCCAGTAAGCCCATGGCTTCATCTATTTTATTTATGTGCTAAAGAGCCTCAAAAGGATGCTGCAGAATAGGTTGGTTCTCATCCAGACACGACCATAGGCCACGTGACATGAGTAGCCTAATCATGTGTGCTTTCTAGGTGTGGTAATTGTGCGGTGTCAGCCAGGCCACAGAGGGGTCCGACATTGAGAGAAGAAAAAGACAGAAGTAGAAGGGTTATTTTCTGAAATTAAGTGAGAGAAAGCAAAAGCACCCCCCACAATGTATGATTCTATCCCCCATACAACAAATAAACAATTACTGAAAGCACGAAAAATGAGAAGAAAACCTGGATGCCAGATGCAGAGATGGAGGAAACAAAAGCCTCTACTTCAACGCCAAAAAAGAGAGCTCAAATGGCCGAATCAATGAACAATACAGCATCATCACGTCCAGCTCAGATACACCTTTCCAGCGATATTTCATTTTTCAAAAACGGACACCGTATGCCTAAGATATGGCCAAAAAACCAAGTAGTCCTCCGAAAAACAACTCTCTGAAAAAACCAGAGGCGAACAAAAATTTGACGTCCAAATGACCGTCACAGCTGTCGGGAAAAAAATTGACGGCCGTCTATACGTCACGGGCCCGTCTCGCCGGAAAAGTCAAATTTCGCTGGAAAATTTTGAAAACCGCCAGAAAAAAGATTTTCTGGCCGGTGACATCAGCAATGACATCACCTGGCTGCTGTCAGCGTACCCGGTGGTGGGCTGGTGGCAAACGCCGGTGACAGGCGGCCGGACTGCTCCTGGGCGGTTCCCGGGTGGTAGCTCTGCTGCTGGCGGCGCCGCCGGTGGTGTTGTCTGCTCTGCCAAAAATCGGGGGTCGGTGGGCGGCGCGTCGGCAGAGGCCAAGTGCGGGCCGGTGCAGGGTGGCGCGCTCCTGCAGCGCTACCCGGAGGCTTAAAAATCAATTTAATTTTTTCTCGAAGTTTGTGCCATACGGCCTAGGAGGCAAATTTTTTTCCAGAGGTCACTGTGACCAAAAACAGCGACCTTTAGATGTATTTCAACTCTCCCGGGCCTTCTGAGTGCGATGGTGGAGTCTGTTTTGGCTCAAAGTACTCTAAAAATCATCGCCTTCTCCAAAATGACGAAAAAACCCCAGAGAAGCTGTGGCTTTCATCTTTGAATCGTGGCTTCAAAAAACCTTCAAACCAGGCAGTGACAGGGTGGCTCTGATACCATGTAGGATTTGACAAATGCAAATCCACAGAACCCGAATACACCTGCATGCAAATAACCTGTTACAGAGAAGAAGCACGAGAATGAAAAAATAGAACTCAAAGATGCTCGAAAGAAGAGTCAAAATATTGTTCCCTAAGTTATTAAAGAAACATTACAAAGTTCAGCCTATAAAGGTGAACAAACCCTAAACAGAAAAACTAGGTTGTGCAATATAATTAATATAAAATATTGATTATATGCACCTAAGAGACAGCTTAAGTGAAAAAAGAGTAATGAAACTACCTAATTACTCTAACAATAGTGAGATAAACTCTTGAAGCACTACATCCTCAGATAGGAGTTTCTGAACCTCATCTATCAACCTATAAAGAATCTCTTCAAATTTGTTAAGAATTTATCACTCCTTTTTGGCACCTATTTTTAGAGATGACTACAAGTCCTTTGTCAAATCATCAGTGTCTTCCACTATGTGTCTCATGAGTTCCTTAAATTCCATGTACTATTTTTTGGAAGGAATAACATTGTTATCAACTAACACCTCCAAATCCATATCTTTGAATTTGAGCTAGGTTTCAAGGTATTTTACACTAGATTGTAAATATTGGGATAAGACTTCCAAATTTTGATCAAACCCAGACTTGGTTTCCTTCAAATGTACTATCATTTGAAGAGTCATCTTCAACATATGCATACCTTGTTGAAGTGATTTGTCAGCCAATGAATCAACTGAAGTGGCCTTTCTCCCAACTCTTTCTGCCTTCCTAATAAAACCCTTAGAGATTGATGTGGAGATTAAGGGTGTGAGCACGAATTTGGGTGCCAATTCCGTGGAAGTCCGCGACAAAAAAAAAATGGCAAATCAAAACGGGCACCCGTGTTTTAAGAAATGGGTGCCCGTTATGCTTCGGGCGCCCGAGCCATAAATATAAAACAGACACCCATTTCGGTTTAGGTGCCCGGGCCAAAACGGGTGCCCATTTTGTAAAAGTATTTAATTTTTATTTTAAATCATTTTGCAAGTCATTTTCACAACTTGCAAAATGGAATCACGTTTTGTTGTAGATAGTGCCCGTTTCGAGAGCTACCACTGACTCCTTTGTTGTTTTTCTGAGTCCAGGTACATATCATTGTTTTTTATTAATTTTTTCATTAAAATTGTAATTTATTATTGTTTTTAATTAGTTTAATGTTAAAAAATGTATTATGTTTAAAGTTTTTTTAAATAGGATTAAAATAAATTATTATGTTTAGTTTTATTTTAATTTGTAAATTATTGTAGAAGACAACAAAAATTTCAAAACCTATTTAATCCTAGGTAGAAAACTAAAACCTAAACCTAAACCTAAACCTAACCACAACTGAAAAAAGAAACCCTAGGTAGAAAAATAAAACCTAAATCTAAACACAACTGAAACAAGGTTGCAAACCCTAAGTAGAAAACACAAATGTAAACCTAGACGCAACAGAAAACAAATTTGTAAACCCTAGGTCTAGAAAATAAACAATAAACTCTCTCTCTCTCTCTCTCTCTCTCTCTCTCTTAGAACCAGTTTAATATTTAATGTTCAATACGTATTATGTTTAATGTTTGAAGTTTGTTTTTTTAATAGGATTACAGTAAATTACATGTTAAATGTTTAGTTTTATTTTACTTTGTAAATTATTGTAGAAAACAATAAGACTTTCAAAACTTAAAACCCTAGGTAGAAAACCTAAACCTAAACCTAAACACAACTGAAACAAGAAACCCTATGTAGAAAACAAAAATGTAAACCTAGACACAACTGAAAACAAAATTGCAAACCCTAGGTCCAGAAAATAAACAATAATCACACACACACACACACACACACACACACACACACACACACAAGACCTAATAAGATCTAATACCTACTAATAAGACCTAATAGGACCCTTAAGACCTAATAGAATTGGAGTTAAGACCTAACATGTGACTAATAAGACCAATTAGGACCTATTACTTGACCAATTAAGACTAATTAAGATCCAGTAGGAACTAATACGACCCTTAAGACCCAATAAAACCACTTAAGACCTAATAGGACTAATTTATGACCCAATAGAACATATAAGACCTAGATTAGGACCTAATAGGAACAATAATACCTAATAGGACCTATAAGACCTATTAAGACCTAATTTGCAAGTTAATAAGACCTAATAGGACCCTTACCTAATAGGACTTATTAAGAACAATTAGGACCAATTAAGACCTAATAGTCCACCTGATAAGATGTAATAGTCCACTCTTAAGACCTAATAAGACGAAATAGGACCCTTAGGACCTGTTACATGACCTAACATTATTAATAAGACATAAAATTACCTAATACCTACTAATAAGACATAATAAGACCTAAAATATGATCTCTCTCTCTCTCTCTCTCTCACACACACACACACACACACAAGACCTAATAAGACCTAATACATACTAATAAGACCTAATAGGAACCTTCAAACCTAATATGACCTATTAATACCAATTAGGACCAATAGGACCTATTAAGACCTGATATGTATACTAATAAGACCTAATTTATGACCAATTAAGACCTAATAAGACATAATAGTCCACCCTTAAGACCTAATAAGACATAATAGGACCCTTGGGACCTATTCCTTGACCTAACATTACCAATAAGACATAAAAATACCTAATTTTAAAGTTTGTTGTTTTCAATTTTTAACCGAATTACAAGTAATTCACTTTTTCTATTATTGTTCAATTTTTACAAATGCATTTTTGGAATAAAGATTGTTATTTCTATTTTTTTTGAAGACATAATTTTGAAGAGGAGAAATATTATATCAAAGCATTTTTTGAAGAAAAAATACATTTGGAAGACATTTTTGAAGAGAAGAAATGGGGAACAAGAAGGGAAGACAACGTAAATCTGCTAGAAAAAGATCACCTGGTGCTAAACAAAGAAATCATGAAGCTGCATTGGCATATTATCATAAAACTAAAGAAGGTGAAGGACAAGCTGAAGTAGGAGGGTCAAGTCAATTCGAAGAATTGCACATTGAAGAAGGGTCGGGATCACTCCCTATGGAAGCTCAGACAATTGATGTTGGAGAAGGTTCAGGATCACGTGCTCCTACTGGTATGGATGAACATATACATTTAGCTCAAACTGT
>MU224591.1:1097349-1112558 GCA_018584345.1 Thuja plicata | reverse complement strand
TTTGGTTCAAGCATTCAAGATTTATCCTCCAAACCCTAGATCTAGCCATGATGGTGGTGTGATCTTCCTTCAAGATCCTTTGTGCATCCTCAAGACTCTTTCATCATCCTTCCAAGGTGGATTTAAATCATATAATCATGAAGGTTTATGGTTTTTAAAGTTCCATGCTTTCATACTTACATATTTGCATACATTTGAATTACATTAGCATATCTATTGAATATCATAGCTTCATTATTAGATTCATATCTACTACTTGTTAGCTTTCCATACTTTATTGATTTCAAGGTTAATTCAAAAACCGGGGTTTGACCAAGGCAAACCCCTCCCCAACAAAAAAAAAACATTTTTATTGTAGGTACAGGTTCGGGACTATAGATCTGAGGCCAGATCTGGATACCCTTTTTGGATTTCTCTCGGATTGTGCAAACAGGGACACTTTCGGAGCTGAGCAGATCGAGTTGGAAAAAGTGGTACAGGGTCGGCCTTTTTCATAATATGACATCAAAATGGAAAAAGATTTCTGGGTTTTGTCCGTCTCTGTGTTCTGGTTCGGTATCAATTGTCAGTTTTTCCAAAAACTTAATACAGACCTCAGAAAACAACAATCTTTGATCTACAATTTTGTAAGGTTGGTTCTTTCTCCTATCCCTTTTCAATTACTATCATTAATCATATTTAATCAATTAATTTACATAATTTAAGATCCCCTTTCTTGTTCTCTTTCCAAATAGTTGATTCACTTGTGCATTAACCCTTTTACTTGGGTTGATCAAATTGGATCTCCTATTTGTGTATTTGAGGGTGAAAGAAAGGAGCATCTTATCTTCCCCTAATCACAATAGCAATATACAATCAATATCAAACTCAATTAAGTGTAAGGTGTGAAATAGGGTTAAGGAATTCAATACACTTTAATGGAATTCAATCAAACCCCCTTTCCAAACTTCACATATTCACCCTTAACCACTATTTACCTTATTACAGCCATAAACTAAGATCTATCTATAAACAGTCAAATGAGTTGACACCTGGCCCAAGCATCGCATTCTCATTGAGAATGAAGCGTGTATTCTACCCGATGACTCCGTCTTCAAACACCAAGAAGTGGGTGAGCATTTATGACATGACTTAGGGTAAAAGTGTATAAATAGTCAACGGAACAATGCATTTGTTCACAAAGCGATTTGAGCAAAGAAGAAGAGCGAAACCAGAGCACAAAGCAACCAAATTATAGAGCGACTTCAACCTTGTTCACGACACTCAAAAAGATTCCAACAATCACAGAAGATTGAAGTAAGTAACAACATTCACCAAGAACTCCATTTTCTTTTACGAGAAAAAGCCCTAAATTTTGAAATGATGAAAACTACTTCAAGAACCTCCAACATCAAGAATGAAAAGAAGAAAAAGGTCAATCTAATCAAGAATACCACATGTGAAGAACCTCATTACAAGATTTGTCCCAAGGTTTCTTCACAACCTGACAATGCTGGTGCATTCTCCAGTATACCAGCTAGGGTTTTTCTCGTTGAAGACGTCAGAGCGTATATACACTGCAAGATTACAAAAATAGGAGACCTGGAAGTTGAGAAAGCTTACAAAAATCTTTGCAATGATGATGGAACAATCAAAGAAGAACATAAGAACATTGAAGTCAAAGGGCTCACACATGCCCTATTATTCCCAAAGGAACTCAAGACCGAATGGATTCAGTTAGTACTAAGAAGAGTACATGACTGAAAGATATGGCTAGATGAGCCAAAACTGATAACCAAGGATGTTATACACACTGTTACCGGTTATCCCATAATCAATAAACCAAAGGCACTAAAGCACCCCCATCGCGTTGACATTGAAAACAACACAAGAGAGGCATGAGATGGAAAAGGATTAAAGGTATCCACCATCAACGATGATGAAATGAAATTTGGAGCATGTGTCTTAGGATACAAATTATTTCAAGCTAGAAGGATGAACAATATTGCATCCGGAGCAGTGGATACAACACACAAAATTGTCAAGAAGGGACTGCAGTTAGATCTGTCAAAACTTCTGCTAAGGCAATTAGATGAGAACATGAAGATAATCAAGACTCCAAAGTCTAACTCATGTAAGTTTGGTTCACTCATTATGTGCATATTTTTCTATTTCAAGAATCCTTCCCATCTATAGGCAATGTCAAATGGGACACTACCCGACCAGTGACCACATAGATTAGTGAGTTCATTAAATCACTAGGAGATAATTTTGAATCAGTCATGGATGAATACTTCGCTGGATTCAAAGACAAAATGCAGAAGAGAGCGAGGATACCAGAACAACTGGTAGAATAGTACAAAATTGAAATATGTTTTATGGTGGACACTGATTACACTTATATCAAGCTAGTTGTACGAAGGACAACATGATTAGCACCACTTGACTATGAGGTTAACATAGATGAAGCAACCAATGCCATTGAGGAATTGATAAATGAACCATTGGATAAATCACAACCTAAGTTTGGAACTTATGAGGAAGCCAAGGAAAGGATAAAAACTGACTTAGTTGTGAAAAATATTGATAGAAAGAAATACAAAATGGTCAAGACATTGAAGAAAAATTTGTCGGTAAATGAAGAGGAAACACAATAGACAGAAGAAACCAAGGGTTAGTCACCCGTCCATGAAGCTAAGAAGGTGAGCGACTCAGAATCCACAGAGTCTGATGCACCACCCTCAAATGAACTAGGAATCTGCTGCATCTAGGACCAAAAGTCAGACAAAAAAGGATGCAAGTCCTTCACCGATAAAGAAAGGTCAAGTGAGGACCTATAAAAGAAAGCCTCAAACAGGGAAAAATGGCCCAACAAAAAGAAGAAAGTTCATTAGAACTAAGGAAGACATAGAGGAAACTGAATAGGATGAACAACCTGTTAAGAATAAGTTCCCTACCACCATTGATGAGGTATGTGCATCAATTATTAAGTCAGGATCAATCACAGACCCAAAAATTAGAAAATGGCTAACAGTGGATCCCGAGGATCAAAATAAGATAGAAGAGGCAATTATCACAATGATGTGTGTATTCAAATACGTGCCTATCCAATTTGATAAAATGAGGCCTAAAGAATTTATGGATAGATTGTCGGCTAGGTGGACTTATGCTCTAAAAGAAGATAAACAAGTTAGGGAAAGAGCCCTAGTTTCAGTCATTCCACCTGAATCTAAGATGGAAGAGATTCAGGAAATGATGGAGAAACATTCCAACAGGTTCTCTCCAAAGATAAGAGCCTATGAGGTGCTAAAGGACATCTAATTGAACTTGATATAAAAGGCAAGGATAAATGGAGAAAGATACTTAATGTATCAAAAATGGATTCAAGCCCCAAGCCACAAGCAACTCTTATTGACAAGCCACTCAATGCTGAAGATCATGCTAAACCGAGCCCAAAACACATTACTATAGTTCTGATGATGAGGATGTAAATGAAGCAGCATTGAACACAATAGGTAACAAGGATATGGAAACTATAGATTTAACATGGCCGGATAATACTATCATTGATACTACCAGAGGAGATCCTGCAGATGAGATACAAAAAGATGAATATGTCACTATTGTCCCAGCCCAAACTGAGAAACAAGACACAACTACAGATGCTGCACATGTTGATATACCAGGCCAAATGCCACTATTAATACAAGCTATTAACATAATGTCACAAAAGGACAACTCACCCGAGCATGATGCAAACATACCCGATGATAAGGGTACTGATGAGCAAAAAGATACGACTGATGGAGCACAACAAGAAATAGATGAAGGGAAGAAAGAAAAAGATGAAGAAGAGAAGAAAGAAGATGATAATCCTAAGAATACAGAAGGGGATGGTGTAGATAAGCTGAAGGTTGATGTGGAGACATCCACTACCAACCAACAGGCAGATACCGAGCAACACGTAAAAGACACAACACCACAAAAGCCTTCATCTAGCACATCTAGCAAGGCAAAGGATATTGCTTTGGTAGTACATTCGAGTGCATCCCACTCAACATCCAAGAGGAAGAAGAAGACAAAGAAGAACAAGCTGCAGGTAACACTTGATGAAATCATTGAGATACCAAAATGTGACCCTTCTACATTGGATTTTGAATCTCTCAAAAAGTATGGAGAAATATGTCAAAGGAAAGCTATGCAAGAAAAGCTAAGGAAAGAGCACAAAGAATCCCTAGTGTTGGAAAATACAAGGGATATATGTACACAAATAGTTCCTGACATAGATGTTGATCAAAATGACCCCATCCTTGATCAACTTGCCATTCTAAACGAGGCCATCACATCTGAGAATGTGGATGCAGAAAAATAAATTGAGGAACGAAAGAAATTGAGGAACGATCAGAACAAAAATATCAATATAAATTGACAGAAAAGATTAGCCAAGAAGTGGCAGTCAATAAGCTAAAGCTCTGAGAACTTGCAGATGAATTAGATCCAATAATTTCTGAATCTATTGCCTTAATACAAAAGTTGTGCACTTTAGAGAAAATCACTAAGGAAAGTAGTGATAAGATTGCACAAATAGATTTTGATCTAAACACAAGTGCACAAAGTCTAACCACAGATGACAATGCAATCAAGATGCATTTGGAAAAGATCATGAAATCTAGAAGGTTGAGACAGGAAATTCTAGAGGCAGAAACCAAGTTTAGAGATGAGGTTACCGAGCTACAGGCTCTAATGCTACCACATCTTACACTTCTAAAACAACACATGACTTCGGCAAGACAATTAATTGCCACCCCAAAGATGTCTGTAGCAGACAATATCTATGATATGCATGCCCGAATCACACTAGAGAAAATGGCTCTGGAACACTTGATGGAGAAATAGGAGAAACTAATGGAAGACATGAAGACTTCCCATTCCCATATTTTTGATAAGTTGTAAGTATACACCTTTGCCCTTACTATCAAAAAAGGGGGAAAATGATATGTACATTAGGGGAGAATGATATAATACAAAGGGGAAAATGACATGAAGATAAGGTGAAAAGGGAGTATAGTATAAAGGCAAGTGTACATGTATATGTATACACACTATACCGACATATACATAAGGGGAGTCATAAATGACAAGGTAAACACATGATGTACATAATACACAGTTTAGTATTTTGCACATACCAGTTTTTGATACTAATGTCAAAGGGGGAGATTGAAGACATTATTTTTCCATTAGTATGCAAAGGGAAAACATGTTTTGAACCATCAGTAAACACCTACACTGAAAGACATACTTTTAGTGCAAACCGAAAGTACAGATAACAAAGGTCACCAAAAGTGCTAAGTCCAAGAGAAACCCGACTTGAGATAGATCACAAGAGAAACCCGACACAGTTTACATAGTTCAACCCAAAACTGTTGAAGTGTAAACTGACAGAGTAGAAAAGAAGAGGAACCCGACAGAGCAAGGGAACCTGATAGACAGTTCAATGAAGGAACACTGATATACTGACAACATAGCAACCCTAGCATCAGACACTGAAAGTCAGTTAAATCCTGAGAAATGTGGATTTGTCTTCCACGTCAGATAAAACAATTATGTTTTATATTGAGCGTTTTGATTTGATTTAAAACCATTTCTTGAGGGACAAGCATTGTAATTGTAATTGTTTTAATTAGTCTAACTGATTGAAAACATGCAAACTAGGAGATCAAGGTCAAGTTGTAAACCTTTGATCATAGAGTTATCTTTGTAATACGTGAAATTAAAATAGGTCAATCTATTGTATAAATAGATGTGTAATCATTCATTTGAAACATGGATGTGAGGAAGATAGTAGCCAAGGAGCACATCTATGAACCATACTAAGGTTTTCAAGCAAGAACAATAAAAGATGAATTAAGTTATCAAGAACCAGATTCAAGACTACCGAGCAACAAAGGTATTGATCAATCACATTAGGTGATAGATTATACTTGTAATCTTTAATGGATCTATAATCAACAATGGTAGATTGCATACACTCAGGTCACTGCATATTTTTGTCTACATTCTAACAAGTGTAGCAAATAGAAGAAATCCTTTCAAGAAAGGTGGATTTAACAATCCTTATGTAAATCTCTTAACCGAGTGCACACTAAACAGTGTTTCTAAAGCTCTTAACAGAGTATACCTTAACCAATATCCACATAATACTCCTAACATGGTAGATCATCATAAGTGATCAAATTGTATGCCTTAACCGGCCCCTTCCATTCTGCAGATAGTGAAGGTTTGTGGGTTTCATCCCCACTGCAGTTTTTACCTTCTAATAGGGGTTTTCTGCGTTACCAAATCTTGTGTCATGTGTCTATACATTTCATGAATGCTTATATGAATGTTTTACATGCTTATTTAATTATGAATTGATGTTACATACACAAAGATAGAATAGCAGATATGAATGGTAATACAATTGATTACATAAAAGGATAGAGGTTAAATTGATAAAAGTTTTGAGGGTACTAATTCACCCCTCCCCTCTCAGTACACCATTCCATTATTTCCAGTAGAAGTCATTTGTAGAGAGGATTATTACTTAATATTTGGTTCATTTGTTCTCATCCATGGAGGAAGATCAGTGACACCTCCAATGCTTTTATATATGGTTTTGGCAGGGAAATTCTATGATTGTATTATAGTGAACACTATAGGTGAGGTGACTATTTTAATTGCAAAATGAGCTTGCATAGAAGACACATTGAGCTTAGCCTCCATCATGTATTTTCAAAAATCAATGATGGTAGAATCAAGAGTTAGAGTGGGTTTGGTCAAAATGATCAAAAGCATTCTCCAAATTGTCATAAAAAGTGTCAAGGGTTGACTCAATAGCAGAAGAAGACATAATTAATTGAGTAGAGACAAAAGGTGTGACTAGATCAATAAACACTATGGAGAAGGAATTTACATTCATGTTAAGTGGGAGATTATGAATGTAAATGGGGTTCCTTAGGATTAGGAACCACTTCTTCCATTGGAGGTTCTTGAACTTCAAGTTCTCAAGGCTCTTCATTTTGATCCTCATCTTGTATCTCAATTTGTTCCTTTCCTTTGATAGATGCTTTGTCTTGAGCCTTCTCCTTGGCTTTTATCATTTTAAACTTGATTTTGGTCACTTTCTTAAAAGTTTCTTGCCCATTCTTCATTCTCAAATTAGATTTCTAGCCAACAAGCCCCATTGTATGATACTCAAAATTACTCTCAACTTTCTGCAACTTTAAGCCCTTACTCTACAACCAGGTGTTAGTATTATCCAGGTTGGGCTAAAATCTCTCCTTGATAGACACAAACCATTTCATTGACCACTGAATATGAGGGAATGACATATTTTCAATATTGTTCTATTTATAAACAGGATCAAGAAAATTCCCATTATCCAACATGTCATTTGGTATATGTACTAAATTTAAATTTACAATCTGCTCTAAAGTGAGCTAATTGTAACCTAATCTCTTGATATCCTCTTTGGTGCATTGATCTATCCAAACATCTTCCACCCTGTGAAAATGAGTGAAAGAACTCTTAATTTTCTCCTTCGTGACTCTCTATTCAAAATCTTTTCTCACCTTCAATTTCTTCAAAGTGATATTCTACATCTCTATTTCCATTGCTTTGGCTTTAGCATAGGTTGTCAGTGAATACCTCACTATTGTCAAAGAGAGTTAAAAATTCTTTATGAGCTACTAATTAATTATAATGAACAATCATAATTCACCTTCCTAGTACCATCAGGATGATTTTATTTGTGGGGTATCTCGGAAGCATGTACGAATAACCATCAAAACACACTGGCGGTTGTCTGCTTTGGTGTCTTGAGCCAACTAACTTATTGATTTTCTTCTTGCACATTTCAAATTCTTATTATAAAATGTTTGAGTAGATTCTATTGAAATGTTAGCATAAGCATTAGCTTGTGGGATCTTGAACATACTATCAAAATCATTATCAAGCCTTAATCCTATGTTTTCGTTAGCATCCTTTACTGTTCTTGTCTCTCTGTCAAAATGGGAAGCCACTACAAGGATGGACTTAGGTTCTAGAGATGACACTAGAAATCAGAAACCTAGTGAATTTCGGTATTGAGAAGTGTCTTCACGCCATTATTTGGAGGCTTCTTCTTAGTCCTCTTGATGAACTTTGACATGTCGACATGTCCAATCTTAGTGTCCTTAATCTCTTCAATATTTGAGGCCACTTAAGATGGTGAAATACTATTTTGGTATACCTGATACTTATATTCCATCTTCTTCTGTGATATAGAAGTTGGTTCTTCAAACATTTGAACACCTCCTAAAGAGATATGATGAACAATCCTAGTATTAAGGTAGTTGGAGCAGAATAGATGTGTTACAAAACCAAGTCCAATCGCTAGGTTTATCAAGGTTTGAAGAACGTTTTGTGTAGGATAGAGAATATTGGATATGGCCTAGGAAGGTCAAAA
The DNA here is from genome assembly GCA_018584345.1 of Thuja plicata. Lineage (NCBI taxonomy): Eukaryota > Viridiplantae > Streptophyta > Pinopsida > Cupressales > Cupressaceae > Thuja > Thuja plicata. The sequence goes on along the minus strand of MU224591.1, from coordinate 1,104,091 downwards.
TTGGTTAAGTGAGGACAATTACAAACTTACATTTAATCGATTCTCAGAACTCCAATTACACGTGTTAGTGAAAAATAGTCAACTAGCAATATGGTTTTAGATACTTGATTGCAACTATATGCAAAGGGATAACAATATACAATCGAGCTCCAAAAATCCCAAATACACATGAATAGGGGTGTATAAAATCACGATTGAGTTGTTGAAACCCGATTGCATATTATTATTGGAAGTGCATGTGATGTCTTGTGATCAGGTTTTAGAAAATCGATTGCAAGTTATATGGGAGTTTCAACCTTGTAATCGGGTTTCAAGAACCCAATTGCAAGTGTTTGATCGACTTAAAAAATACCTTGTAAAAGGGGTTCCCAATCCTGATTGTAATTTATCCTCTTAAATTATATTTCTCTCAATATGTATGAGTGTAAAATTTTGATAAAAGACAAGGACAATTTGATATAATGACAATCAAGATACTAGAAAGAACATGTTTAGCCAAAAAATGACAAATTAGAATCCAATTTATATATTTCCAATGTCACATAAACTGACACAACCAAATGAAAATGAATGGAAAAATTCAAACGAAAGGAAAAGTTAGAGTGAGTATCTCAGACAAAGTGGAGTAGGGGGAAATGATCAAATACATTCTCCAAATTGTCACAGAGTGTCGATGGAAGAATTGGTAGTGGAAGAGGAGAATGTTGATTGAGTAGAGACAAAAGGTGTGACCAGATCAATATACACTATGGAGAAAGAATCTAAATTTGTGTTAAGTGGGAGAGAAGGAATGGAAATGAGAGTTGATACCTTAGGGGGTTCCTCAAGAGTAGGTACCACTTCTTCCATTGGAGGTTCTCAAACTTCAAGTTCCAAAGGCTCTTCACTTTGATCCTCATCTTATATCTTGATACATTCATTTCCTTTGACATGTGATTCCTCTTGATCCTTCTCCTTGTCATTTCTCATCGTAAACCTAGTTTTGCTCACAATGGTGAATTTGTAGCCACCCAGTGGTTGTCTTTCTTAGTGTCTTGAGCCAACTAGTATTAATTTTCTTCTTGCACATTTGATTCTCATTATAAAATGCTCAAGAAAAATCTATTTCTTGATGTTAACATATACATCATCTTGTGGGCACTTGAACATACTATTGGAATCATTCTCATCAATCCTTAATACTATGTTTATGTTATCATTCTTTACTATCATTGTCTCAGGTTCTAGAGTTAAGACTCAGAAAGAGGTAACCCTATGAATGTTGGTATTTAGAAGTATCTTCTACCATCAATTAGAGGATTCTTATTTATCCTCTCGATGAACTCTAACATGTCAACATGTCCAATCTTAGTGTCCTTAATCTCATCAATATTGAAGGCCACTGAAGAAGATGAAATATTGTTTTGTTATTTATAATACTTATATTTCATCTTATTCTCTGATGTAGAAGTTGGTTCTTTAGACATTTGAACACCTTTTGTAGAGATGTGATGAACAATCACAATATTAGAGGCAATTGGAGAAGATTGAATGTGTTACAAAATTAAGTCTAATCCCTTGATTTACCAAAGTTCAAAGAACATATGTGCAGGACAAAGAAGATTGGATGTTAGGAAGGTCAAAATTGGATAAGTGAGGACAATTGCGAACTTGCATGTAATTGAGTCTCAAAACCCAATTACATGTGCTACAAAAATAGTTTCACCTTGAAATTGGGTTTTAGAAACTCTATTACAACTATATGTAAAGGGATACCAATATGCAATCAGGTTTCAAACTTGAATGCACATGAATATGGGTGTATAAACTTCTAATTTGGATCTTGAAGCCCAATTGCATACTATTATTGGAAGTACATGTGATGTATCACAAATGGGTTTTAGAAACCTGATTGCAAGTTATATTGGAGTTTTAATCTTGTAATCGGGTTTCTAGAACCCATTTGCAAGAGTTTGATTAACTTACAAAAATGCCTTGCGATCAAGGTTCCAAACCCCAATTGCAAGGGTTGAGCATATTGCTAACCTTATGATCAGGTTCCAAACCTCAATTGTGAGGGTTGAGCATATTGCTAACCTTATGATCAGGTTCCAAACCTCAATTGTGAGGGTTGAGCAAAATGCTAACCTTGTGATTGAGTTCTAGAAATCTTATCACAAGGGATTGTGTATATCTTGCGATATTTGAAACCTTGCAATTGGGTTTTGAAAACCTGATTGCAAGTGGTGTGTAATGTTGACCTTCCAATCGACTTTTTGAAACTTGTTTGCAACAAGACTGAGACTTGCAATTATATGAAATTATAGTTGGGTTTGTAGGACCCGATTACAAATTAGGAAGTTTATCTTGCAATCACAATGGTAAGTATGTAATCGAGACTTAAAACCCCAATTACCACTGGTAAAATGCAAACCTTTGATAAAACAATAAGGAAATAAAAACACAATGATGATGATTAAGAATGATGTGCATTGGATATTAAAAAAAAACAAAACACTAGTTTAACAAGATAACAAAGATGACAAAAAACTATAACGAAAACCACAAATGGAAAGACATAAAAAAAAATATTATACCTACATAAAACATGCAAAGAATCCATCATTGAAGGATGCCAAATCTTTGAAACAATAATCACATTGAAGGTATGATGTTGTAGGATGAAGCTCAAAGATGAATGATAGAAAGCAAACCCAAAAATGTGATTCAAATGATATAAAAGGTGATAATGTCCTATCATGACTTTGCAACTTTGTGGCATTACATGCAATCAAATTGTAATTGGGCTTAGAGAACCGATCACAAGTTATAAGGTGCATAAACCTGTAATTCGAGTCTCAAAATCTAAATTACATGTGTAAAATGGGCCTTGAAACCTGAATTACATGTGATAACTCATGATATGTGTAATGCCAGTTCTTAAACTCAACTTTGCACAAATAGAAAAAATTCTAACTCTGGGAAGGTAAAAACTTGTCAAAATGAAGATTTAGAATATCATCTTGATCGAACAAACAAATCGAGGGCAAACCATGCTTGAGGGTACTTGACTAATACCCCAATAAGCGTACTTAGAGTATGTGGGTTACAAAATTGACTAATGTTGTAGGGGTTATCCCACATTTTAGCCAGTTTCAATTGAGGATCTAACAAAGGTCACAAACTCCAGGGGAATATAAGAGTAGATGAATTCATCAAAATGGAAAGAAATAATTTGTTTCACATAAACAATTTAGGCTAATATATATATATATATATATATGAAAATAATTAAGTAGTATTAAAATAAGTTAATTTTTAGAGCAAAATCAATACACACATAATAAGCATTTTAATGGTAGATTGAATAGATGAAGGTACTTAGCTTTGGGATCAAAGATGAACAAACAATGCTAATTGTGAGTAAATTTCCACAATCCATGAGAATTTTTGAATGCTACTTCTGGATTCGATTGTGCGAGTATTTTTTCATCTAATGTCATGTATGAATGATTTTCCACAAACACACAAATTTATGCACTTGATGTGCTCATTGTCTTAGATTCTACATGAAACCAAAATTAAATGTCGTTCAATTATGAGTCCATTGAATTCATGACCTCAATTTTATGTGCATGATTGAATCCAACTACATGAGAATGAACTAACAACATGCAACCTAAATCTTTTTTCCTTTATCTTCCATGTGTTTGTATAGGTCAATGTAGATTTTAAAACACCTTATGAGAGATTGTTCGATCACTAGAGTCACTAGAGTCAAATTATCTTTGGTCAACCCATTGTTTGGACTCTCTCTCTCTCTCTCTCTCTGAGTGAATGGTCTTATATAATATATATAATTCACATGGCCTAATGATTTGAATGCAAACATGTTCTTTTGAGCTCCAAATTCACATTTTTCTCAAGAACATGCTTTTTGTTTCAAACATGTGAATTATTACTTGTTGAATATCTTAAAATATACTAACATGCAACTCTAAGTCACACAAATGTGCACTAGGTAGAATTATAACAACTACTAAGCTACTAGACAAGCATATATAAATTTGAATACTAAAATTTGTACTTTAGAAGTTAATTGTAAGTCTTAGAGATTGATCCAAAATCTATGAGTGGTTAATTTTGAGGGAATGAACAAAAATCAACATAGATGTCAAAGTAAGACATAAAACATATAATAATGTGGACAAACATAAATGATGTGTAAAAACTAGCACTTGCACCCAAAGGAGGTGCAAGGGATGAGCCGATAGGCATTTATTATGAAAGTATAATTGAATTGTTACATAATAAAAGTAAGTGTTTAAAAGTGTAAATGAGAAGGCAGCGTAATCAAAGCACATCAACTGAAAAGACATTAATACAATTTAAAGAATTGGAGAATAAGATGCTTGCAATTGGGTAGGGATTTTGGTGGGGATATTGCACGTATGTGATGGGATGATGCACACTTAGTTCTTCTCTATAGCGAGCATAATACAACTGGCTATTTTTATGAGATTGCAATTGATTGCAGCTACTGACCAACGAGCTACCCGAAGCTTGAAGATTTGAAATTAGATTTTGAGAGTTTTATGCATGCAGATGTATTTCAGTGGGCATACATGGTTGGTGACCCTAGGAATTTGTAGAAGCTTGCAAGTGTGTATGGGGTGGTTGACTTGGTGGTTGATGTAGGCGGTTTGCATGTTGGATGGAGCAACACACTTATTTCTTCTCTATGGCGAGCATAATACAGGTGACTTCTTTCACGTGATTGAAGATCAATGGGCGTAGTTTGGTTCACCTGCCTTTCAACATCTTGTAGATTTGAGTTCATTTTTTGGATTGCAAAGAAGGGGGAAAACTTATGGTCACTATGTTACCACATTGAAATATTATAAAAGTCTAAGAATACCTACATTAGCATCAAAAGTAGATATAGATTTCTAGCATTGATTAAATAGAAATAGTAAATTTTTTGTTGGTACTCTTTTCTAGTAAAGTTCAATTCTCATTTTTTGAAGGTTGCAAGTTGTACTAGAAATCTAAGTTGTTGACAATAAAATAGAATGTGTGCAAGAATAGGATTGTCAAAGGCCTCGAGTATGCCACATCAATCAGTTTTTCCTATAGTTATAGCACAAGGAGAAACTCATAGTGTTTGGTTCAATAGAAAATATAGACAAACAAAAACAAACTCGTTCACAACACAAACCCAAGCATGAGTAGTGTACCTTTAAAGATTTCATATGGAAACCATAAATACTAGTATTATTTATAGGTAGTGTATGAAACCAGTTTTGAAGAGGTCTTCGAACCCTATACATAAGAAGATGGCACACAGATAGAAATCGATACAAAGTAGAAAAGAAGGAATAATTACAAAGGTTCATAAAAAAACAAGTACTTTTTCTCAAGTGCTATTCTTTGCTAGGAAGGCAGAGTGTAGGGATTTCATGTAACAATGAATAGATTTCATCAGTGAAATCAAGCCTATCAACTTCCAAAATTTTTGTTTTCAACCGTTCTTCATTGTTATATGTTTCCATTTGGTTTGATAGGGTGAAGAGGAATTGATTGTATTGTAGATGTTTAATAACCTTCTCAGCACTTGCCTCTAGTTCGCGATTGAATTATAGCATATATAATTCTTTTGAAGGCATGCCAATGAGTTTAGTTGTAGCTTCGTAAAAAACAATCGCCCATAAAGAACCTGTGTGATCTTCAAGCTTGACTTGAAGAACATATCTATAATTACAATATGGAAAAGAAGCAACACACTTTGAACAATACCAATTTCCTTCATTGCTCTGTTCGACTCTTTTTTACATTGTTTTCCCCCTATCTCCATGGGACAAGCTAGATAACAAATTTTGGTTGTCTTGATGAAAACCAAGGTTGCTTTAGCAATGCATTATAGGGGCTTTGGGAAATCATAAGGATCTTGTGCGATATTGGAGATTGTCTTTCATGTTAAAAGTAGAGGTGCATCTAGAAGGTCTATTTTTGGCATGAGAAGATTATTCCATTCTGTGCAAACCAAGATTGTAGTTGTTTTGTTCTTTGATCTCAGGGTTGATAAACAACTGGGAAGTGCTTAGTGTACTTAACACCTTACCACTATGCTCTGCAACCGACCATTTTTTTATCGCAAGCACAATACCAAGTTGTAGAAGGTACATCTCCTATAGTTGTGTGCCTTCCTTTTGAGCTGATTGACCCTACAAAGTAACATTTATAGTGGAGGTAGACATATCTATCATTTTGAGACTCCTCCTAAGGACCTCAGTTGAATCGCTTTTCCTTTTTATTGTCGACGAAGGGTCCACACATATGACAATTCCAACCAAATCAATAGAAGAATGGGCATGCTGAGTTAGGATACATCTAATGGGTGGTAAAAAGAATTGAAGTGTTGGAATTAAGAGGACATCATCACAAAGAACGAGCCTTGAATCATTTGTTAAAGTGATTTCTATCTCACTATTAAGCTTATTATAAAACTTGTTTGTAGTTTTCACAGTACCACAAGATAATGTATATACACTCCTAGGTTAAACATGTTGAAAATAGAGGTTTGCAATTACATTGATGCAAGTGACACGAACTTTAGTTCTCTCACTATCAACCATATCAAAATAAATATGTGCCCATCTTTGTTCCTGTTGGTGAAGTGGTCGATTTATTTCTTCACAGTCCACTGTGTTTGAAATGGATTCAAACTTCTAATTGGAGTAATAGTAGTGGGGGAGGTTTTTTT
>MU224591.1:1055283-1081458 GCA_018584345.1 Thuja plicata | reverse complement strand
CTTAGCATTAGGCTGTGTCATGTGGGTATCTTAAGATTTTGTCAGATTAAATTTATTACCTGTGTAATTCATTTCAAAAGTTGCTTGGCTTGTGCAACTCGGGTTTGAATTGTTCACAGTGTTTTTTGTAGGCTTGCAAATCATTGCAATTTTCCCTTTGGTTGGTAGAATATTTTGTGTGTTTACGAGAATCAGAGAAAGGTATCAAAGATATATAAAATGCCTTTGATAACTCATTTTGCTTGACTAAAATTGAGAATGTCTAAAATCTCTGTTATTGCATTTATTGTTCCCCAGCTTTATTGTCAATCTGGGAAAAGCCCATTTTGCCCAGCGCCGACAAATACAAAGAAAAGAAAAAGACCAGGAAAGGGCTTTGAGCGTAAATACAGGTCAAAATGCAGTAGCAAAGAAAGAACCCATTTTCAAAATTGCAGAAATATTGTTATCTGGACCACTAAAATAACAAGAAAGAAGAGGAGAAAGACAAAATTTAAAATACCATAAATAGAGGATACCATGGAGAAAGAAATAAATTTTTCAAACTCTGTTAAAAGAGACGCTGAACAACTATTCTTATACCTGGTATAGTATGATATGCGTAGTCTGAATGCAATATTCTTAATATCAGGAAATGCAGCAGCAAACATGTGAACTATGAAAGCAAAAATATGGAAAAGGCTAGTTTTGTACTGCTTGGCTTGCAGAAGACAGCTCGACAATCAATCGTCGTACATAATGCACCTGCAAAGACAGTTGCACAATGGCTCGTTTGTACACATCGCCCACGGAATGATGGGCCAAATTTTTGTAATTTTCTTTTTACAAAAACTTTAAAACTGCTAGGAAAATTTAAAAGAACCAATAGGAAAAAAAAATTGAATATTGAAATTTTTGACTTTAATAAAAATATTGGCAAAACTTAAGGTTAGACTATATATTCACGTTTTCCAAAAGAAATATTAATAGACATAATGCCCGTGAAAACACAAGTCTCCCTGCGTAGAAGGCAGGGACTAATAAATATAATGTTGTAAGTCAATATAATTTTGTAAGAAAATAAAAATAAAAAAACTGTCGATTCGTACGTATACACTCCACGAAGACAAGATGCAAGCATTTAATGCCTTCGAAGACACGCGTGTGATGTGTTGGCAAGTAAATAAGAACAGTCAGGATCATTAATCCACAAAATCAGGACACCTACCCTCGACTTCTGTGTCTTGCATGCCAGTTGAATTTTAACCTCCGCCTGTTCCCATTGCTTTGCCTTCCTTCTGGACGAGACTGGTAATAGGAAGGTGAGCAGGCAAACTCCCAAGTAGCAAGAATTTTTTTATTTTATGTTTCAAGCTGCATTAATTTTTGCTGGTTCTATACGCGATGGCTAGTCAACATCCACTGCATTTAACAGTGGCGTTGGAGGAATTTTGCATTGTGAAATAACCCTTTCATTATGTAGCTTTCCAGCCAATTTTCTTAAAAACCCACTCTTGAGGATTTGTTTTTAATTTCAATTTTCATTATTTTCCCTCAAAATAACAATTTAATTTGTGTATGATTTTTATTTCAGAATTGGGATTTTTTTTCTTCTCTACAGAACCCCACATAGAGGTCTGCAGTTTTTCGGCGCTGTTAGCGTTATGGTGTTGCTGCAAAGAGCAGAAATTCTGAAACGGCTTTGCTGGCACAACGCACCTGAGTGGCAGGTAAGGATTTTAACGAATCCTTGCTTAGGCTATGAAGCTTGTTGGTGTCTAAACGAATTCATCCACTTTGTCATTCATTCTTGGCCTTGTTGACATTATAAGTCTTTCATTCTCTTCCTTTCTATTCTTGTCCATGCCATGCACCTTTCGTATTTCATTCTCTCAATACTTTTTATCACTGTAATTAGGATTGCATTCTATTTATGCACTTCATTTCAAAATAAGCGAGTCACATTCATGTCTGAATAAATTGTGTTGCCGTAATTAGTGGACATCAATATCTAAACTTTAATCATAATTTAAATAAAAATGCCTTGATAAATTTAGGCACTTCTAGCTTTCCCATGTCTTGTCTGCATCTTTATTCACACCTCACCTCCTCTTTTATTCATCAATCCCATCCTTGGATTATGTAGGCCACATTGTTTTATATATAGTTTCTCAATGGGCTATTTTTCACTTTCAATTGAATAACTTCGTATAGAATCTACACATCTACAAATAGATTTGTCAGTAAATAAATATTTTGGTGCCGGCACAAAAAGTTATTCATCAACTCCCCTGTGGGACAGCCGTTGAAGAGGCCAAAGGAACAGGGCGTTGAAGAGGTCAAAGGAGGTGTGAGAAGAGCATGTTTTGCAATTCATGGAAAGTAGAAACCAAACATCACTTTAGTTTAGAATGTGAAGCTGCCGCACTATATCTGATAGCTATAACCTATTTAGTGGTTATATTGGAATGTGAAGCTGTGGTTATCTAATAGCTATAACCTATTTAACGGTTATATATTTAGCGAGGAGTACATTGAGAAGTTAGGTGGGTTCATCATCAGCTTGCACAAGAAACCAACCGCTATGTTTAGCCTCGCGGATGTTAAATTTTTATCTATCTATTTTTGATAGATAATTCATGCAGTAACAGTAGATCATATTCCTTTTCGTGACACGTTTCCGGACAGCAGTAACATATATATATATATATATATATATATATACACACACACACACACACGAATTTCTCAAAATATATTAATATGTTATATGTTTTTTTAATGTTCTATATAACTTTTAATGGCAACATTTATGGTGAAATCAAAAAATGTCTTGTCTCAGATACAAAATAAGCCTGCAACTCTAACACTTTGATGCGTGCATGAAACATACATTCAACTTAATGCCAGCTTAGAACCATTAGTTAATGTCAAAGACCACTTGGATTTGTTTCTACTATGTTGTCTTAAGAAAAACTGTAAAACTTTTAATGAGTAAAATGTTCAGAGTCTGATAAAGAAGTTAAGAGATTGATCCATATTTGAGATTCACAAAATTGGCTCCTCATAAAATTTAACCCAATATAGAATGTTTGCAGGTTGTTAAACTTGGTCCAATGCAGTTTGTATGTGCAACTTTTAATGACAAGTTGTTTTTTGTGCTTCCCCAAGCTGGAAGCGTTCCTGTCCATTTGGGGACTCCCCAAGCTGGAAGCGTTCCTCTCCATTTGGAGACTGCCCAAGCTGGCAGTGTTCCCTTCCATTTGGAGACTACCACTGTCCCTAATTGTGGGGGACATTTTCGGCCGAATTGGGGACAGGAGGGGGACAAATGGAAATCTTGCCATGGAGAGTTTATAAAAAACTTTCCTTGGTAAAATTTAGGTTTCTGATGGCTGCTTTGCATCCCCAATTGGGGATGTTAAAAAACAACTAAGTCCCTCCTTGGTATAATTTAGGTTTTTGATGGCTGGATAGACTTCTCCCCTTGATCCCCAATTGGGGATGTTTCGCGCTGTTCTGCTCATCAGGTTTTGGCCAATTTCCCCTTTCCCCTCATCGGGGACGGGAGGGGACATTCCGGAAATGCGAAATCGCTGAGGGGAGAGGGATGGGGGGTTGGGGACAGGGACGCATCATTGTGTAATCTTGATAGATGAAAGTTCAACCAAAAATTACGCTATCCAACTCTCAGTACTGCAAGAGGGAAAAATATTAGGTAAAGAGTTCAAATAAGAAAATAACATTATCTTCCCCAAAATCTGTCGGCCATTGAAATAGGAGAAATGTTAGTGGACGATCCAAATGACAATAAAACAACAGTATATTCGGCACACTAAAACACACACACACACATATCCAAAGGCGTTCTGCTGTGTAAATTTACAAACGTGAAAAATGCAGATTCAATCGAGGGAGCTTGGAGTGCATTACATAGAGCTCAGAGTACATGCACAATGTTTTTGATAGCAAATCTGTGCTGCTTTAGGCGATTTATATCGCAGGTGGGCTTAAATTTGATGGTCGGCCCTACCTGTCAAGCAATTTTTATTCATAATGGTTATTCATTTGAAGTTGCCCTCTTAATAATAAGGCATGCCTTATTTTGAATTATGTATACAGGTTTAAGAAAGGGGAATATAGAGAAGTAGGTGAGGCATCAATGACGCTAAATGAAATACCCAATACATGTCTTCCTAAATTTTTGAACAGGTTCATCTTGCATGGTTCATCATTCTTTTTTCCTTCTTTTATATGGCAGTCAATCAGGATGCTAAAGATTTGAACACACTGCCATTCAAATTGTGGTATATACCATGAAAAGTTTCATGCTACCTTCTCAATCACATGAGCTCCCTCTAAGTTTTTAACAGATTCTGTTAACATCACATATACACATATATAGACATACATACGTGTATGCACATTTATGTGTATACATGTATGTATGTCTATATACGTGTATTTGTATGTTAATATACACATTTATGTATGTGTGTATATGTTTATCAAAGTTGCATGGACATGGATACAGATACAAATATGGATACGGATATGGCCATTTTTTAAGACCCCCAATATGGATATGGCTGGATACGACATTAATAAAAAATACACATATTTTACACAATTTTCTAAGTTATTAGAGGATATTTTCATTACTTCAAAAATAATATAGAGGCATAAATAATTATAAATTAATTTAACACTTTACAATATGCGAAAATAGTAGAGTTGCATTGGAAATTAGCCCCAAAAAATGGGTCACTGAAATAGAAAAACATTTCCTTTGTCTTTCTCATTTGGTGTGGATTTTTTTTTTGATGGGTAATGGCCCGAAGCCGAGATTTAATTATTATTATTTGTTAAGATTAAGTGACTTGAACACAAGACCTAGATTAGAGGCTCACAACTTTACCGTTGTGTTGTAGGTTGTTGCCTCCTTTGGTGTGGGTTTAGTTTATGCCAATTTTTTCTTTAAAAATTGCATGAATGAAGTTTTTCTAAATTAAATTTGGGAAGATTTACGTTTAAATTTCAAATTGCACAGTATTCAACACAGTTGGAAAATCAAGGGTTTTTAGGCACACATGGGTACAATATTGGATGTGTATCAGGGCCATATCCGATAAGTATCCAATTCAGATACGGGAATACCCACGCCCGAGGAGGGACAAAGGAGTTTTTGGCTACTCTGATGTTTATATGTAATTTTACAGAGTTTGGTGGCTTTCTGTATATGCATGTGTCTGTATATGTATCTTTATGTTAATGTACAAACATATATACATACATATATATATGCACACATTTGTATGTGCATATATATGTATACATTCATGTATCTGATACACCACTGGAAATAAGTCTTATGCTATCAAAATAACTATTGGGTTGCCAGTAAACCCTACTAGTTTTCGGCAATGTTGCATGGACATGGTTACAAATACAATATTAACTATGGATATGGCCATTTATGAAGACTTCCAATATAAATACCGTTGGATACAACATTCATAGGAAACACAGACACATACATTTCACATAATTTTTGTATTGTCCCTCTGTACTCTGAGAGCATGGAAGGTGGGTCACCCTTCCGGTCACCCTTCCATCCCCCAGTCCACCTTGGAGGCTGGCCGCCACCCTTGATCAAGCCCACAAGCAAGCCAGCCTTTATCAAGTCCACAAGCATGGATGGTAGGTCGTCCATTTCACCTCCTCGCCCATTGGCATAGAAGATTGGTCATCCATTCCATCTCTGGGCGGCATACCTGATAAGAGCATGAAGGCTGGTTGTCCTTTCACCACTCGTGGACTCAAGAGGCTGGCTGTTCTTTTTATTTGCAAGAACTTCGATGAATATTAAATTGACTGCTTAAGAAATTTGCCATATCATTGCTAAAAAAACCTCTCGGGGGATTCGCAATCAATATGTTCAATCTTATTTAAGAATTTTTGGTCAACTTGCTAGAGTTATATATATATAAACCCTCTATGTTTGTTGATAACATTATTATTAGATATTCAATGCTCTGTGTGTGTGTGTGTGTATATATATATATATATATATAGATAGATAGATAGATAGATAGATATACATATAGATAGATAGCTCTCTATATATAGAGCTATCTATCTATATGTATATCTATCTATCTATCTATCTATCTATAAAAAAACACCTCTTGGTGGATTTGCAATCAATCCGTTCAATCTTATTTAAGAATTTTTAGTCAACTTGCTAGAGTTATATATATATATATATATAGATATATGTTTGTTGATAACATTATTATTAGATATTCAACACTCTCTCTCTCTCTCTCTATATATATATATATATATTAATATATGTAGAGCTATGTATCTATATGTATCTATATATATATGTCTATCTATCTATCTATCTATCTATATGTATGTATGTATGTCTATCTATCTATATATATAATATTGCTGGTTTTATTTCAGACTTTGCTGATTCAATGAACAACCCCCTTGAGTGAAGTGATCCTCATACACGATTTGAATTGCTGATCTGCTTATTCAATTTCTTTTCAGAAATAGATGTCTTGGATTATGCCTTTCTTGGATGAGTTGGTCTTCCTTTTATATCTTCTTTTTCTATTGTGTCTTTTGGTACTATAGATTTTAAAATCTCTATGTTATCGATTCGTCCTTGGGTGACCTTGGGTCTCAATTTGGTCTAAACCGGGTTTGGCTTCAAGTCCCTCTATGGGTTTGGCTAGGATCCTACTCGGTGACCTTGGGTCTCTGTCTGGTTTACGCTGGGTTTGGGTTCAAGTTCGACCCTCTATGGGTTTGGCTAGGGTCCTACCCACAACTTGTGTGTTAGGCATTGGGTGAACTCGGGCCAAATTTCACCTCTAGATGTGTTTAATGGGCAAATTTGGGTGTTTTTCAAAATTGTTGACTTTTATTTAAAATTATCCATCTCTTGGTCCAATATAAAGCATAAAGCTTTGCATATTTCATTTCTCAATCTCTAATGATATTGAATTTATAACAATGCATGAATAATTTTTATCATTGTTAAGGATAGTCGATTGTGTCTTCAAGAGTAGTAAATGACTACCTTCAACACTCTATCAAGTTTGTAGGGGTAGTGATCTGTAGAGAATATGAGCGAGGGTTAGAAGTAGAACCATGTTAAAACCTTGGGCCAGTTCATTACTTCAAGGATACCTTAAGCCTTATCCATAATCTTGACACACTTCAAGCTCCTATAAACTCAAAAATAAGTAGTCTTAATATGTGTTAAGACCTTATGATACAACACCAAACAAAGACAATATAGGGAAGCCATCATGAGAGTGATAGTAAACTTTAAGTGACAGTGGTATCGAAAGAGAGATCATGTCAAATGACTTACATGAAGATAGTCATCTATTATGGGTGGTGATAATGATGATGATATTTTTGATGACCCATATGATATTTGATCAATCTTGACGCTTGACATTAATAAGGTAGTGTATTTTGAGCTTAATTACTGCTGCAAATATTCATGTATTTCTGATTTTTATATGCTTTTGTATTTTTAGCTCTAAAGTTTAATATATATCATGACATTTGAGCTTGACTAATATGACTTAATAATGTAGTGTATTTTGAGCTTAATTACTGCTGCAAATATTCATGTATTTCTGATTTTTATATGCTTTTGTATTGACAAACCTATCCCCCAAATTTTTTGACCGAAACTGCGACCTGAACCATCAAACCCCAACCCAAACTGGTAACTTTGTAAAATCTTAAATAACTTCCCTAATAACTTCAAATATTGCACCTGTGACAATCGCCAATGTTGTCAGGATGGCTATCTAAGTTCTAAACCATCTAAAGTTCAAGTGTTGCAGCTGTGACAGATTGCCAATGGTACCAAGCAGGTTATTTTAAGCTGTCACACCATTCTAAGTCCAAGTGCTCACAGTTGTGATAGGATGCCAATGGTACCAAGCAGGGTATTAAGCCATGTTGTTCGTAAACTTGTAATATACGGGAAGTCTTGTTAATTAAGTTGTTAGGCTTGGTCGTTAGTGGCCGACGGGTAAGTAGTTGTGTTGCGACGGTTCAGTCGCATCCCTTCGGGTATTATATGTATTCTCTTGGATGGAAGAGAAAGGGGGACAGAAAATAAATATATGAATGTACTGGCAATTGGAATGATTAATGAAAGCTTCTATTCTCTGATATATTCTGTGTTATTTACTTTTCCTGTATCATGTTTATGCATTATTAAGTTTACTCGTGACGGTAAACATTTGGCGTCGCTGCCGAATTGAATCTGGGAAGCAACGAATGGAATACAACGAATAGATGGGAATACATGTTGAAGTTGCCGAAGAGAGTTGTACGGGAAGAAGTTGCCGAAGATAATGTTTCAGACATGTTGAATGTCAGCCAATAGGCTGTTGCATAACTTGCCCGTTGCTAGCACATGATGTGTTGCTAGGGAATCTATGCCAAATTCATTGAATAAAGATAAAAATAAGGACAAACCGGATGCCTTAGAAGCCACACATGAAGTGTTAATCCGCGCACAACAAGTAGAACGCCGACGGAGGCTAAGACAACTCACCGAAGGACAACTGACCGAAGGGTTGCCCAAAGGGGACCACAGAAGCATCACGGGAGGTGACCAATGGGTTGTTTCGGGAGGTGCAGCATCCGAAGGGGAACACTTGCGAGACCATCGACGTATAAGAAGTAGTGAGGAGTTACTCGAAGAGAGTTGAGTGATTTGTCTCTCACACCGTGTAGGGAGACTAGGGCGACCCAACGGAGGAAGGAAGAGGCCAAGGAGGGAGAGGACACAGGGGCACGGTGGTCAAATACATCCTGTAGGCTCTAACATACCCAGAGGGGGACAACCGCCAGTAGCAGCGGCGAAGAGACACACCATGGCATCTCAGAAACAAAAACTACCAAAATTTAATGGTGATGGGAAGGAAGATCCCGTACGGCACTGCCGGACCTGTGAAACCATTTGGACGGCGAATGGAGTCGTGGACAGGGATGAATGGTTCCAACAGTTTCCAGCTACCCTACGAGGAGTGGCCATTGATTGGTACTCCGACACGGATAAGACAGCAATAAACACATGGGACACCCTCAGGAAGGAGTTTCAGGCCGAGTTTCGGTTGCTGAGGGATGACAACGAAATAGTGGCCGAAATCTACAGTGCCAAACAAGGGCAAAAGGAAACAGTACGAGCGTACAATCGGAGGCTAAAGGAATTGCTCGGGAAGATGGAGACCCAGCCAGCCGATGAATTAAAAAAGCGATGGTGCGTGGAGGGATTAAAACACTCCCTGAAAAAGAAGATGAAGATAGTACCACCCACGTCGTACGCAAACGCCTACGATAGGGCCATGAACCTGGAGAGCGAGGACAAGACATCCAAGAAGAAGAAGAAAGTAAATCCTCATCCGAAAGTGACGAATCATCCGACGGGAGCAGCAGCGAGGAGGAATCCCATAAGAAGGTGCAAGCCCTCTAGAAGGACATGGAGAGGATGATGAAAGAGTTTAAAACGAGGAAGGGAAACACAGGATGCAGTGATGAAGGAGAAATGTGGTGTACGGAGTGCAAGGAGAGCGGGCACATGAAGGGGTCATGCCCAAAGAAAGCATTTTGCGATATCTGCCAAGTGATGGGCCATTGCATTAAGGAATGCCCATATAATATGGAAACAAGAAGCCAACAAGTGTTGTTCACATAGCAACCGTCTACCTCCGAGGCAACAAATAACAATGCATCATTTGGCGGGTTTCGAAACAACCAGTGTGGGGAAGAGGAGGTAACGATAACAGAAGCCGCATACAATATGATTCGAAGGGACGGCCAATGATTCAGTGTCGGGTGTGCAGCTAGTGGGGCCACTTCGCCCGAGACGCCACAAAAGCTGTGCCGATGGTGCGGGCCAGGAGATCACGAAGATGCTAACTGCCCGAAACGTGGCGTGAACCTCCTGAACATCGAAGAAGAAAGAATCCTTGCGGTCACCAGAAACCAAACAAAACAGGCAATGTATCCAGATCCCCGTACGGAAAAGCAGAGAGCCCAAGAGGCGAAGGAAGAAATAGAAAAAGCCATGAGGGTCGGGAAGGACGCGCACGAAGGAATAGGCACTTCCGGCCGGTCTGAGGCGGAAAACAATATACTACGGCAGATATTGCAGATGGAGGTGCCTGTCAAAATTCAGGACCTCCTCCATACCATGCCTCAATTGAAGATGGCATTATTAAATGCTTGTCCAGCACAACCCGACACCACGCAACAAACGTCTATCCTGGGTGGATCAACAATAGACCCTATGCTCCTGGCGGTGAATAATGGCCGGTACCCGGCGGTCATCGAAATGGGCATCATAGGAACAATTCTTACAGACACCATAGTCGATGGCGGCTCTGGAGTGAATGTCCTTCCGGAAGAAACATGGAAGAAACTAGGTGAGCCAATGCTATGGCCTCCGACCTTCAACCTGTTGAGTGCAGACCAGCACGGAATAAAACCCCGGGGACACTCATGGCCCAGCAGGTCACCGTCGGCGCGCAACCCTTCGTGCTAGACTTCGTGGTCATTCCATTGAAGAAAAAAGGGTATGATGCTATTCTTGGCCGAGGGTGGTTGGTCGAAGCAAAAGCCACCCACAATTGGAAGAAAAACACCCTCGCGATGGAGAATGGGGGGAGGAAGTTCACCGTCGACCTTCGCACCCAGATGGTGAGTGAAGAGATAGCCTCTTCTTCAGAATCTGAATCAGACTGTGAAAATAACCGAAGAGACGAGGGTAGAGTGGAGCCCAACGATGAGGGTGTACTACAACTGGACGAATGCTGGGGGGATGACAGAGACTCGTTGAACAGTCTCTTCCACTGGCAAATGGAGGACTATGAGATGTTCACACCATCCTGCAACGTGCTGAGCATGGAGGAGCCTGATAAAATTCCTCGAGAGTATGGGGAATACACGGAAGGGGACGCCAAAATCAATGAAACACCGACACACCAGTTTGATGAGAACCCCATGAAGTATAAAGAGCCGTCAATCAAACCTACGAATCTCGACACCGAAGCAGAACCCAAGATCATTCGGGTCAGCGGCGAGTGGAACCCTGCGTGGAAGGCCGCAACATTCAAAATCTTCATTTTTCTTCTTCTTGTTATGTATGGGCAGGGGACCGTGGTCCTTGGGGAATTTATGGTTCCAAACCCTCGGATGGTTATTAAAAACAGACTCGAAGACAAAGCTCGAGAATTGGGAAGTCGGCTACAACACGACCAGAAAGTTGGGGACTCTTGGGGACTCTCGACGAATTGAAATTCCATCCGGAGAGGTTGGACCCGAGAGGCCGAGAAGGACCTAGAGATTGGACTTGAGAGGATGGAAGAGGACCCGAGAGGCCCAACCGACCGTAGAGGCATCTGGACCCACTCGAGAGTCACCAAACGGACGAACCAAAAGGATGGAAAGCGACTTGAGAGGGCGAGCAGGTGAGAGCCGTCTATACAGACAACTGGAGAAGCATCGAAAAGGTAACTAAATAAAAATAAAAATAAAAAAACGAATGGCAAAGTGCACCGAATGGTGGAAGTCACCGGACGGTGACTTTACCATCGAACGGTGGCTTCAGCGAACAGTGGAGGACCACTGAACGGTGGCTTCACTGAACTGGAGGCCCACCGGATGGTGGCTTCACCATTAAACGGTGAAAGCCCACCGTCGGCCTTAAAAAGGCAGCGGAAGAGACATACACAGCCACGGGAAGAAAGAAAAAGGCCGCGGGAAGAGAAATAAAACAGCTGCGCAGCCTGAAAGGAGTTCTAAGCCGCAGCCGCAAGAAGAGAGAGGATCGTACGACTTGATGCCGTATGGCCAGCAAGAGAAGAACGTTAAACACAAAAGATGACCATACGGCCTTCTGCCGTACGTCCATGTAAGCCTCGGAGGGGAATACCGTACGACCGGTGAGGGAAAGCAAGGGCAAAAGATAGCCTTACGACCGCGAAAACTTGGAGGTAAAAAGAAAAAAAAAAAAAAAATGACAAATAAAGAATAGTTCAGAGTGAGTAGCATATGGTACCGTAGGGAAGGACATAACTAGGTAGTGAAGAAAGCATAGTTTTTGGCGATTTGCACAGGCACGGTAAGAAAGTATGACATCCGACAAAAATCACGAAAACGGTGTGCGCCATGGACTTTTGTGTGGGTTTGAAGGTATTAAATTGGTCTTGGCGGTGGGGGCACTGCCCCTCGACCCCGCCCTGTACCGCAACAGGGAGCGGGCCTAGGGTGTTGCCCCAGGACCCCGCGAGGGCGCTGCCCCTCGACCCCGCTGGGGGCGTTGCCCCCTAGACCCCCATGTCACTTTTGAGTTACATTACAACTGTGAGTTTGGGGCATCGGAGCAGTCAAGATATGCATTGGGTTTGATTCGTACGGTGAAGGAGAAACTTGAAGCCAAGCCTTGGAAGGAAAGCCACTTGTTTGAGGCGCACGGATGGTCAACCATAGAGGCTCTAGAGATGTTAGATGCTTGGGCTGTTGGAGAGCCTGTAAGTTGCCAGTCGAGTAGAGACCTTGGTGAGCGAGTTGGAGAGGCCTTCAAGGAGCAGTACTATACCCTGAGGCGTACGGAGTACATGAGGCCGCACGGGTAGCCGCGGAGAAGGATTGGGAGGAGTTGGGCACTTGGTTGGAGGCGGTAGAGAGTAATTTGGCTCATTAGAGGCGGTAGTTGGTAACTCAACAAGCAGCTTCAGAGCGGAAAGGGCCGAGTTGGTGGCCCAATTGGAGGCAGTAGAGAGACTTGGCTCAACGTACTTAGGAGTTGGAAGCAGAGAAGGCGGTGCAGGTGTCTATCGAGGTCAGATTGGCTAGGGCGACAGTATCGGTTGAACAGGAGATAGTGTACTTCTCAGTGATTTTCTTATTTGTGTAGTGTACTTCATCTCCCTTTTGTTGTGAGTCGCCGGAGACGACTTTCTTTTTGGGGGGAATGATGTTGTCCGTAAACTTGTAATATACGGGAAGTCTTGTTAATTAAGTTGTTAGCCTCGGTCGTTAGTGGCCGACGGGTAAGTAGTTGTGTTGCGACGGTTCAGTCGCACCCCTTCGGGTATTAGATGTATTCTCTTGGATGGAAGAGAAAGGGGGACAAAAAATAAATATATGAATGTACTGGTAATTGGAATGATTAATGAAAGCTTCTATTCTCTGATATATTCTGTGTTATTTACTTTTCCTGTATCATGTTTATCCATTATTAAGTTTACCCGTGACGGTAAACAAGCCATCATGCCCTTTCAAGCCCAAGTGTTGCAGCTGTGACAGGTTGCCAATGGTGTTAGGGAGATTATCCAAGCTATCATGTACCTGCAAATCCAAGTGCTACAACTGTATGAATATCATTTGTATACTAGTTAAGTGAATGTATACCAGTGCTACAATAGTTAAGCGAATGTATGAATATCATTTGTATACCAGAGTAGTTGGATACACCCATGCCCCCTCCTTGGGTGTGTGTACTGCCATACCTGATATGCATATGGCCCGGATACGCATCAGATACTATATCCGTGCTTGCTCAAATAACACTGATTTTACACAGGATATTGTATCCATGCGTGCTCAGAAAACAGTAATTTTACAGCCATGTTGGATACTGATTGATTTTATTTTATTTTTAAATTTGACGTGAACCTTCCTAAACTCAATTTAAAAAAGTTAATCCATGCAATTTTTTTTGGTTTTTTTGTGAATTTTTTATTTAAAGTTTAGATTGCTCTTGTTTATTTAGTTCTTTATATTTAAATTTAAAATTTTAATATATCTAGGTATTTTTCTTTTTAATTTACATTAAACTTTTACTCTATTTTATTTTGATTTAGGTTTAAATGGCACTATTGGCGTTATTGTTTCATGTTGCTTTTGAAGTAATGAAAATCTCCTTAGAAAATTGTGTTAAATATGTGTTTGTGTTTTTTATGAATTCTGTATCAACCCTTTTCGTATTAGGGGGTCTTCAAAAATTGTCATATTCATATCCGGTACCATATTTGTATCTTTATCTGCATCCATGTCTATGTAACTTTAGTGTTTACATATATGTATGTGTGTATGTAGGTACACTTGTATCATACATACATATATACATGTACATCTATAATACACAGCATTTTTATATGTATGCCTGGCTTAAACTGTAATCTCCCCTACTGGGACTCTACTTGATTTACCCTAAAATTCCCAACTAGGGTTTGGATTGTGCTAGGAAATGGAAATTTAACAGTCTGTGTAATGTTCCCTAGAGGCTGCTGATTTCCAATGATTAACATACATCACTATGCATTTAAATCAAATTGCATTAGGAAACAATGAATGATTCATAATACATTTGACAGTTAACATACTTTTGCCCCAATTCCTTACTTCTCTCCTAAACATCAACCCTAAGGAGGATGGGAATAACTTGTCACAGGGCGCTGGGAAACCATCTACAAGCAGACTCCCTCAAGGTTTCGGGAATACATGTTCATACCCATCTTGGGACTTTTCCCTCAAGGCTTCAGAAATACATGTCCTTACCCCATCTTGGGACTTACCCGTCTTGTGAGGAATTACTCTGCCTCTCCCTAACAAAACCAACCTATCCTCTTAAGGTGCTACAGCAAGTGATTAGGAATGGCTAGAAATGGACTAACTTCAAATGGATAATGAATACACACACACACACATACATATACATACACATATACATGTACAATACAATCTAACATATGTATATTTAATTCTGATTTCACTATTATCAGCTGATATTAATGGTACAGTATATATACTGGACCATATATGGGCCCCTTATTCCTAATAGCATTTGGATATAATATTTTCATGATTCATGGATAAGTTACAACTTAACCCTTTCTGTTATAGATGCTTGCCAGAAAATTAAATATGACTTATTTCCCTTCCGATGAGCACAGATGATCTCTTCCCTTGAGGAAAGCCAATTGTAATTATTAATTTGTGATCCTTTTGATGATCCCACCCAAACTCATCCTGAATCAATGATGCAGAGTGCCTCCTTACATCTTATGCTTGAGATGAGGAGTCATGTGTAAAAGACATGACTCATGTCTCTTCTTAAATCGTATCATTCCATTATCAATACTAATCGCTGCATAACCCAAATCAGTTTGGCACTCTTTAGCAGAATTACTTTCCATACTTGTAATTGCTCATTACTACCATGCCTCTTTATAACTTAATAATCATATGACATTGATCATTTAATCATAAGTTAAGGATGCTTTATAAATTATAATTATAATAATTGCTGCCTTTTAAAAGCTTAATAATCATATGACATTGATCATTTAATCATCAGTTAAGGATGCTTTATAATTATACTAATTGCTGTCTAACGTGCCTCTTCAGAATATAAAGGATATGGATTATAATCGCCGTCTTACCAAACCGCTGTTTGTTATCTTAACATTAATTTTATTTATTAATTATTATCGATACTCATGTTGATTCCTTAAACAAATATTTTGAATTGCTAGGTTCCAGGGTCAGCGAGTATCTTAATTGAGGATTGCTGTTCTTCCAATATTTTAGGTCTTTATTTATAACAACTTGATAATGAATCTTCTCTTAACAGATCATCCTCAATTCTGATTTGGCCATTCGCTGTCTCCTATCGATATCAGTCTGTAACATATTTGTTTTTTGACCCAATAGTTACCGTCGACTTCCTATACCGTGCCAAGGCAATTATATCCGTTGGACTATTTTCTTCATACTATGACCTGAAGCGAGCTTAACAGGAAGACAATATTGCTCCCGTATATTGATGATAATAGCTAGTTAATAGATACCTCTGGTGCGATGATCATACCCTCGATATTTCATGGTTATATATTTTTTGCAGATTGAGTTGGTAATCAGTATTATATTAGCAAGGTCTCAACTTCTATACTCCGCATTCCACTCCAAGGTAGTATTCACATATATTTTATCCACTGGGTAGTCACTATTTATTATTTCCATCACAGAATCCCTTTATGGTCATAGTCACAGCTTCAAATACTTTATGAACCACTGCTGATATCAGGCTGTTCGTGAATCTATCGTTGTTGACACCTTGATGGGGAACCAAATGTGATAACAGCTTAATGAATAATATAGTATCTGCTGACTTCATCATAGATGTCAAGAGAATATTTGATGATGACAGGTAGTTGTATTGCTATTAAGCCAAAATATATCGATGGTTCCTTGATATCATGCTTGTAAATAATTGTTTTCTATAACAATGAGTTTAATTCTTTAATTAAAACTTATTTAATCATTTATCGATTCTAGATGTCTTCAGATCTGGAATGAGGGCAATACAGGAATAACCTTCTTGGCACGTGTCTAAAATAATAAAGAATCTCATTGATACCATCTGCCTATACTTGGGCCAAATTGTATACATTTGGATGTAACTGGTTTAGGGCTTTATGCACAAATGAGAGAGAGAGAGAGAGAGACGATGGTGCTGGCAAACTTCCAGCAAACTCCCACAGCTGTGGCACTAGGACCTGGAATGGTGTCACGATTTCAATAACCTTCCTAATACCATTGACAGTGCCAAATCTGCAGCAGCATAGAAACTTAAATAACCTTCCTGATACAATTGGCAATCTGTCATAACTGCAACAATTGATTATGCAAGTGTGTAAAATCATAAATAACATGTGTGTTGCCATGTCTGGTTTAGGGTTCATGATAAATATTCAAAACTAGCCAAAAACAAAATCTACACAGATAGATAGAGATTCATACATACATACATACAGGTATACATATTGCCTACTGGGTAGTTTGTAGTTATGACATACATTTTTTTGTAGTTGTGCCATACATTAATTGTAGATAGTATGTAGTTATGGTATACGTGTATATATGTATGCATACATTTGTTTATTTATTTTTTGTGCAAGTTTTGAGTAATTAACAATAACCATATAGCTGACATTGCAACACACAAATTATTAAAATTTTACATGCTTGTATTTCAATTGCTGCAGCTGTGATAGATTGCCAATGGTATCAAAAAAGTTATTTAAACTTATACACTCTTCCAGGTTCAAATGCTGCTGCTGTGACAACTGCCAATGGTATTAAGAAGATTATTTAAGTTTCCAATGGTATTAGGAAGGTTATTTAAGTTTCTACACCATTTCAAGTGCTGCTTCTGTGATAAATCAGCTGTGACAGATTGTCAATGGTATTAGGGAGGTTATTTAAGTTGTCACACCATTCCAAGTGTCACAGTTGTGACACGTTGCCGTTGGTAACATAGATAATATATATTATATATATGTGTGTGTGTGTGTCTATAGATCACACACACAGGTGTACATCTCTATGCATATTTATATATATGCATGCATGTAAATTTACATAAACCTTATGCTAGATATTGCACCAACTAGTGTGGTGATTGATATATATATATATATATGTGTGTGTGTGTGTGTGTGTGTGTGTGTGTGTCTGAAAAAGCATACTTTATGGCCTTGACTATTTCATTAATTTTGCAATGGGCATCAATCAGAGAGCTTTAAGTGACAGCATTAGGAGTCACGCCTTCAACTAGCATCTTATTCATGAGTGAATCTTCTCTAGAAAGATCTCCTGTCTTACACAGACCATCAATTACTGTGGTGTATGTCACTTCATCAAGTTTCAAATTCCTTGTTGCCATTTCCTCTGACATCTTGCCTACCATGTCTATGTCTTTTGTTCTACAGGATGAACATACCAAAGTAATATATGTAGTGACATCAGGGAGATGTCCCATGTAAATGCTTCCTTTTCCCTGATAGGCCTTGACTATTTCATTAATTTTGCAATGGGCATCAATCAGACAGCTTTAAGTGACAGCATTAGGAGTCACGCCTTAATCTAGCATCTTAGTCATGAGTGAATCTGCTCTAGAAAGATCTCCTGTCTTACGCAGACCATCAATGACTGTGGTGTATGTCACTTCATCAAGTTTCAAATGCTCGTTGCCATTTCCTCTGACATCTTGCCTACCATGTTTATGTCTTTTGTTCTACAGGATGAACATACCAAAGTAATATATGTAGTGACATCAGGGAGATGTCCCCAGTTTTCCATCTTAGAAAGAAGTGTAAACGCTCCCTTTTCCCTGATAATCTGACATAAACCACCAGTTAGAATGTTGTAGGCAACAACATTTGGGGGCACACTTTCCTTAGCATATTTTAAAACAACCTTTGAGTGTTTTCCATCTCATGCAATTCACATAGGCTACATATCAAAGAATTCTAAGTAATCACATCCACCTGAAAACCCTTTTTGGACATGTTACGAAATGAGTCCCAAGCTTTTCCCATCCTGCCATCTTTACATGGTCCATCAATAACAACATTAATGTCACTTAAATGGGGAAAAGACCAAACTTTATCATTTGTACAAGCATGTTGTAGGCTTTGTTTGCTTTTCCAGAGTTGCAAAAGCCATCTATTAGGCCAGTATATGTGTAGCTGTCAAGAAATTGACCATCTTGCAGCATTTTAGCTACTAATCCTTGAGCTTCATCTACTCTTTCTACTTTGCAAAAATTATCAATCAGGGTGGTATACCTACTAACATTTGGAAATCAGTAACTATGTCTCATTCCAGCTACTAACATGAGACCTTCATCTTATCCTTCTTCCATGCAGAGATCATTAATTAGGGTACTGTACGCAAAAATATTAGGAGAAGTGCAGGTTCTATCATCTCAGCACATAAAACAAAAACTTCATCTGCTCTAACTCTTTTGCAGATTCCATTGGTAAGGGCGCTGTCTATAACGATACCAGGAGAACAATGTGTACCTCATTCTGTTTAAAATTAAGTGCTTCCTCAATTTGATCCCCTTTACGCAAAGCCTTTATGAGGATGTTATAAGTGATAACATTTGGATGTAATTTCCATTTTTTTCATTTCAGCAAGAAGGGTGTTAATTCTACAGAGGTCACCAGAGTTTACAAGGCCACCTAAAAGTCCGGTGAAGGATAGGACATCGATAGGAATGTGTTCAGTTATGGCTGAATGTAAAAGGTCACAATCCTTGTTTGTGTTTCCCAATTTATAGGGGGCATTAATGGGCTGAGTGAAGTGCACAACATTAAATTTGTGCCTAATGTGACAAGGGGCTTTCTCCCTTTCATGTTTGCCTTGAGATGAGGTTTGTCTTGTTTTGTAGAATGAGAAGTTACCTGTTTAAACATGGGGTGTATTCATTTCATGTTGTGCATAATCTCCATCTTCGTGTGGTTAACAGAGCATGGCAGAATCAAACCCCGTAACTATGTATGCATATGTGTATGTGACTTAAATAGCCTTCCTAGTACCATTGGCAATCTGTCACACCTGCAACACTTGAATTAATAACCGTTGGAGTAGTACCAACCTTACTTCTAGGCCTTTACTTTTTACCAATTTTGCAATGGGCATCAATCAGAGGAAATGTATAAACAGAAAACTAAAAAGCATGGCTTACAAAGGGGACACTTGGTTTTTTTCTTAATTGTCCTAATATACTTTGAGGTTTAGTTGGCTGGATAGACATGTTCAATCAGACAACTTAAAATGACTGTATTAGGAGTCAAACATCCATCTAGCATCTTATTCATGAGTGAATGTGCTCTAGAAAGATCTCTTACTGCAGTGTATGTCACTTCATTGGGTTTCAAATTCCTTGTTGTCATTTCCTTTGAAATCTTGCTTGCCATGTTTGTGTATTTTGTTCTACAGGATGAGCATACCAAAGTATTATATGTAATGACATTAGGGAGATGTCCCCTCTTTTCCATCTTAGAAAGAAGTGTAAATGCTTCCTTTTCGCTGTTAATCTAACATAAACCACCAATTAGAATGTTGTAGGTAACAACATTTGGGGGCGCCCTTCCCTTAGCATAGTTTTAATAAACTTTTGAGCCTTTTCCACCTCATGCAATTTACATAGGCTACATATCAAAGAATTGTAAGTAGCGTTGCACGGTCTATCAATAACTACTTAATTTCACTTCAATGGGCACTTTGGTGGTACACAAATGCCACTTGTAATGTTGATGGGTGCCTCTCACCACCCATGCAGTTTGGTGTAATAGTTGCCTTACTAGGTAGCACAATGTAGGAATGTCTATCAAGGTTTAGCCAACAATTGGATTTTCATCCTATAGGGATATTACATGCCCACCATGCTCCACAAGGCTTGACCTCAAGACTTAGGCTTTGATACCAAGCAAGACAACTACCAAGAAGACATGTTTAAATTTATTTACATTAAAATTGCAAGTGACAAAATTATATATAAATATTTAAAAGAAGGAAGCAACTTTGAAGATATTAAAATAATATAGATCTCCTACAAACATTTATCCAGTGTTACCCGGAAACGCATTTCCACCCTAAATGTGAAACGCATTTCCACCCTAAATGTGAAACGTGTTTCCACCTTAATTGCACCCGTTTCGGAAACAAAAACGATTTCGAGGATGGGGGATGGCCGGAAACGTTTCCAAGCCGTCCCCGATGAAGTAAAATTTTTGGAAACTGTCTTGAAAACTCGAGGATGGTTAACAAAAGTTTTGGAAACCTTTGACCGTCCTTGGGACACTGCCTAACTGTCCCGGGGACTGCTGGCCATTTCTGGCAGCAAGAGGCAAAAAGTAAGATAATTATATAAATTCAGTGAATTTTTTAATCCCGTGTGGGCCCCACACAAGGTAACCCTAAATATTCAAATATGCTATTACTAATATCATATCTTAAGCATATGATTGAAAATATCAAATCGTGTATTCCTTGCAAGTTGCTTGTAGATTGGCCCGAGTGAACAAAGCTATGCTCGAGTGAATAATCATTTGCTATTGCTGCTGTTAGAATGTGAACAGAGTTATGTGTGAATTCTCGAAGTCTTTGGTGAAAATATGCAGATTGAGATTGTAAATCTGAGCAATATTTAGTATTCTCAGACCAAATCTTAGGTGCAGCAACATACTGTCTTTTTTTTCATTTTGACTTTGAAGTTTGAGACTTTGAGTCTTCTAACATTATATGATGCATTGATTCAATGATAATTGAATCTTGATGTATGATATGATACTTTAACTCTTTAACTTCTCATTTTGTTGAAACTTGCAGCCTTGATTCATTTGATGCTATCCTATGTTCTTATTGTATGATGATTTGATTTGATTCCTTTGATGCTATGTTTTGTGATAATTCGATGAATGATTATTAATTTTACATTTATAAATGTTATTATGTTGCTATGATGAATCTTACAATGTTATATAATTCATGAATATATTTGAAATTTCAGGTTTCTATATATATATATATATATATATATAGCCCTCCCCTGTTCGGGAAAGAAAACATTTCGGAAACCTGTTTCCCTGTTCCCCATATATATTTATATTTTGCCCTCCCCTATTCGGGAAAAAAAATCCTGGTAACCTGTTTCCCCTTCCCCCATATATATATATATAGAGAGAGAGAGAGAGCAAGAGTTCCCTTGCTGTCCCCTATATATATATATAGAGAGAGAGAGAGATCCCTTGCTGTCCCCTGCTTGGGGAAAAAATGTCCCGGAAACCTGTTTCCCCGTCCCCTATCCCGAAAACTCGGGGTAACATAGCGTTTATCTAAAAAACACTTTAAGAGATCAATTTAGAGCTGCTTCACTATTTATTTACCACCAAGCAGCAAGAGATGGTGCGTATTAGCTTGAACTTATTAACAAAAACTTTTACCCTTTATCTTTTACTTTAAATTTGATGTCTTTTTAGTATTTAAACATTTATCTGTCTAGAGAGAATGTTAATGATATCAATTTGGAACTACTTTATTTATTTGAGAGTTATTTTATTTTACATTAGAATAATTTAATTAATTTAAGGCATTGATTTCTTACAATCCATGGTGTGTTAGTGAGTCACACTCCTGATCCATCATGGCAACGTCTATGCAGCACCCAAAATGCCCCATTTATTGTATTTATTAATTAATAAAAAATTAAAATTAATTAATAAAAATTGAAATACAATGAATATAACATTTTTAATTACGCCTTAGGCGTTTCCATATGAAAGAGCCCAGGCTAAATTTTACAATCTAACGGTGGGAAATCGTGGAGACAGAATGATTACCATTGAAGTCATCTGAAGCGTTCATCGATTTCCACCAGCTATCCGTCCTTTTTACTCCTCGTCATCATTGGAAGCGCAATCTGCTTGTCTTCTCTTTTTTTACCACTTTACACGTTAGTCGATCGTTTCCTGAATGCTATCTTCAATCCGCTACTACCAGTCCCATCACAAATGGGAGAAATAAGGTGCTGCATTAAATTGTGAACAGAACAGGAGAAATATCTCTTAGATGCCTTAGTATGTTGTTACGATAACTGTAGGGAAACATTGATGACATATTCGCAAAACATAAGCTTATATGAGTCTTGATTGCAGAATCCATAAATTTGAACAAAACTCTTGTAATGGTTCATGTGAATCATGCTCCTTTTCGTCCTAAACTATTTCTCTGTCAGGCCGTTGATCGCATTTTCATTTTTTTTTCACCTTTTGTTGTGTGTTTTAGTTGTAGGCTTGCCTTCGTTTAAGCTAGATCTGAAACTAATATTAGCTAAACGTCTTCACAACGAATGAAAACTTCAAAATGTAGAGGACGGTCCCACCACTTGTTTGCCAACATCTTTATGACTTCCCTCTCCATATTCTCCTCTTTACCTGTGTACCTCCATGGCTTCGATCCCTGCATCGTCAAAGTTAACAGAGATAAGAACATACAGTGTAAAATGAATTGTACAAGCACTAAACTTGGAAAAGAAAAATAAGAAAAATGAAGAGCATCTTCAAAATAGATTGTTTACCTTTCCTAGATCATTAAAAACTTACATCATTCAATTCAGAAATGTTGTAAAGATTGTATTTTAAACCAGAAATGTTGTAAAGATTGTATTTTAAACCAGAAATATTGTATTTTAAACCAGAAATTTGCAAATATTGTATTATAGATCATAAATATTTGTAAAGATTGTATCATTCATTGAGATATAAAGGCTTCTAGCAATGTTAATTGACCTTTCAACCTTGCAATAAATGGTTTAAGAACTTTTAATCCATTACCTTGAGTGTCTCAGGGTCCCTAATGGCTTTCTTCACCATCTTATTAACCGGAATAACGACCCAACTATCAGCGAGCCCGAAGAGGAGCTTGTAAGCCCCAAGGCGCCACCACGAGGGTTTCATCGGTTTCGGAATGACTAAAAGCAACACAGAGAAGATCAAACCATCCCAGTCATCTGGGTCTTGAAAATGCAGGAGCAAAGTGGCAGCGCCCCCCCATGGATTCGCCAAATAAGTAGTGCGGAAGGCCTCAAAATTGAACGTTGTCACACATGGATTTACAGAAGAAGAATGAAGCTACACAAGCAAGAGTACATGAATATACTGAATTCCAACTCTTTTCCGTTCCTTTTTCTGTTGATACTTGGTATGTGGACTGTTTATAATGTCCATGCAAATCGTGTTTCCACCATCGACACATGTGCAGGCCATGTGTCATTAGGCATGTAGATTTTTATGGGTGTCGTCCTACAAAGAGCTCTGTTTTCTCGGGCTTGCCTTGGTATTTACGTCTTCCCTTCAGACAAGTTAATAAGAGCCTAATTGATAAATTATTAACAACTTAAAACTAAAATCAACTAATATTAGACCAATCCAATAGTTACTCAACAATTATAGTTTTATTTAACGAGTATTGTAAAGGCTCTAATGCCTTCAAGTTTTTAAGTTCAGTTGGGTACTTGTGGGCTTTTAAATATTTATGATCTTCAACAGATGTCAATTACAAGCTTGTAATGCTTTCAAATAATTTCTCTTGTAAAATTCTTGATTGCATTGATTGTCAGCTACTCTACTTGCTTAAAAAGTAAGCTTGGTTAGTCTAATTGGAAATAGAGAAATGCCTAGCTACTTAGAGTTAACCCATTGATTGCTCGCCAATGGCTCAACTTTTAACATGCTGACACTTTCACTCAATTAAAAGAGTTGGCAGAAATAGACACTATCTGCGTTGAAATCACTCAAAAGCGCTTTCCCTTTCTTGTTTTTCATACTTAGTAAGTGATTACAATAAAATGTTTGTTATATTATACTTAATTTTGAAGAATTGGGGGCAACTAACATTTGTCAAATGGTTTTGAAGCTTTATTTTACAAATCACTTGTGTAGTGGAATTGCACCATTAATCGAACACATTCTAATAGTTATGTATTCCTTATGCATTCAATCCTCCACTTATCAATTTTAAAGGAGCGAAAACAAATTATAACTAAAATACCATTAATAAGTTTCACATTTATCAATAATCGATCATTATTTTACTTTTTAGATTCATAGTTGTACCATTTGTGCACCACTGCTAGGACATTTGTGCACACTACTAGGAACTTTGTCCATAAGTACTCCAATTTTGAGTGCACAATTACTGGGAAGTAGGTATCAAGCAACACTTTGAAATGGCCACTTTTCTACCCTTCAACACTTGTCAAATTCTACAAGAGCTTAGTTAATAACCATAAGCCAAAAAATACTTTATAAGTAGCTAAGTCCTTATGGAGACAACCAAAAAAAAAACATTGAGATTTGATGTCTAGTTTAGGCTCTATAGGTGCACGAAGTTAGCTATAGTAGGATTCCCCTAGTGGTCAACTCATCCGTTAAACTAAATTGAGGCCCAAGATAAATCTTTTGCGAGAGGAATTCATTTATAAATCAAAAAATCAATATATTATTATTTTAGATAATATATAATTTTCTTATACAAATATCGAATACAATTGATGAAAAGGTTATTCCATATGAAAGAGCCCAGGCTAAATTTTACAATCTAACGGTGGGAAATCGTGGAGACAAAATGACTACCATTGAAGTCATTTGAAGTGGGAGGATGGGGAAGAACAGGTAGAGAGGAAGATGGACATGGAGAGGAGAGAGAGAGGGGGGAAGAGTGCAGATGGAAGATGTAAATATATACAAAATACAGAATGAGAGGGAGAAATATAAAGATAAAGATATAAGTAGAAAGTAATATAGAGAGGTAGAAAGGGGGAGATATATAGGCATAGAGAGTGATAGAGAGATGACAAAATAGAGATACACATAGAGGGAGAGATGTAAATATATACAAAATACAGAATGAGAGAGGGAGAAATATAAAGATAAAGATATAAGTAGAAAGTAATATAGAGAGGTAGAAAGGGGCAGATATATAGGCGTAGAGAGTGATAGAGAGATGACAAGATAGAGATACACATAGAGGGAGAGATGGGATAAGAAATATAGAGGTGTAAAGATTAAAAGGTATAGGAAGGGTGATGGAGAGAAATGGTTGGATAGAGATATAGATGAATATAAAGTGGGAGGATGGGGAAAAACAGATAGAGAGTTAGAGATAGATCAAGAGGTAAAGATAGAAAGAGATCTAGGGAGATACAGAGGGAGACATATAGAGGGAGAGATAGAGAGGAAGAGTTATAAAGATATATAGATGGTGAGATATATTGATACAAAGATAAGGAGATCTAGAGAGGATGAGAAGGAGTGACAAACAAAGAGACAAATACTTAAATGATCTTTCCATAACTCTATGTCGTTCCCATTGCACACTAAGGTGCGATTAATTAATAATTACAGTAAGTGGGGCATTTTGGGTGCTGCATAGACCATGGTATCCATCATGGGGATGATTGACTGCTGTAAGAATAAAAACTAGAGAGTAGCAGACCAAGACAGCTTACCAGAGAATCATTGTCTATGCAGCACCCAAAATGTACCATTTATTGTAAATATTAATGCATTAAAAATTAGAACTCATTTTATTCTAATTATGGACAGCTTCCCAGGGAATCATTGTCTACCCAGCACCCAAAATGTACCATTTATTGTAAATATTAATGCATTAAAAATTAGAACTCATTGTATTCTAATTATAGTAAATGATACATTTTGGGTGCTGCATAGACGTAGGTCTATGCAGCACTCAAAATGTATCATTTACTGTAATTATTAATTAATT
>MU224591.1:1043155-1053992 GCA_018584345.1 Thuja plicata | reverse complement strand
AATAATTACAGTAAGTGGGGCATTTTGGGTTCTGCATAGACAATGGTATCCATCATGGGGATGATTGACTGCTGTAAGAATAAAAATTAGTGAGTAGAAGACCAGGACAGCTTGACAGCTTACCAGAGAATCATTGTCTATGCAGCATCCAAAATGTACCAGTTATTGTAATTATTAATGCATGAAAAATTAGAACTCGTTCTATTCTAATTATGAACAGCTTACCAGGGAATCATTGTCTACGCAGCACCCATATTGTACCATTTATTGTAATTATTAATGCATTAAAAATTAGAACTCATTGTATTCTAATTATAGTAAATGATACATTTTGGGTGCTGCATAGACGTAGGTCTATGCAGCACTCAAAATGTATCATTTACTGTAATTATTAATTAATTAAAAATTAGAAAACTAAAGAGGGCAAACCTACTTTGGACGCCTGTTTGCGCAAAGGTAAAGCGTCACAAATTGGTCCCATAATTTGTGACGCAGCCGGTGTAAAATTGGCTACAAATTATAAGGCATCAAAAAGGGTGGCTGCCTGACAAACAATTTATTCCATTTAATAATTAAATTTAAATTTAAAATACAAAGATTTAAATTAAATAATTAAATGGAAGAAATTGTCTTGTCAGGCACCCTTTCGGTTGCTCTGCAGCGGTATTGTCACCATGCTTGTTGCTTTGGGAAATGTGTATACAGGCATTAAAAGGCGGATGTTGTATTGTCACCATGCTTGTTGCTTTGGGAAATGTGTATACAGGCATTAAAAGGCGGAAACATCTAAACAGCAAACTAAAAAGCATAGCTTATCAAAGAGAGACTTAGCTTTTAAAAAAAAAATTCTGATGGGTCTTTTTTCTTAGTTCTCCTTATGCCGGAAATAGGCCTGGAATTTGATGGCCATAATTGTCGTTTTTTCACTTTTGGACTGTATATGACAGCTTGAAAATATTTTTGGACCAGGCTGTAAATATGACACAATAAATTATTAGTAAACTGTAAAAATTTATTATAGAGAATATAGTATTTATATATGTTTTATAATATTTATGATAAATTATAAATTTATTCTGAATATTTTAAAATGGTAGGAAATGAATATCTCTAAATTTTAAATTTTTTTAAAATGTATTTAGAAACTTAGGTGAATCATTTAATATTATGTAATATATATATTGTCTCTATATAGTTGTTTATATATTTATATTAATTTAGAATCTTTTAAAATAGAATATATGAATTTTAGAAACTTAGCTTACTAAATTTGAGATTTTTGAGTATAGAATAGTATGTTTTAAAAAGTAACTAGATTATTTGCACTAGTTTATTAAAAATAAAATATTTATTATATTTAAGTATTACTAATTTAATTGATAAAAATATTTAAATTTAAAAGAATTTAATATAAATTATTCGTAAATTTTTAAAAAAATTGACGAGTATTTTTCTTAAAACGTAAAATAAAAGCATTAAAATGACCAAACCATCATAAAAAAATCATGACCATCAAATTCTAGGCCTGGCCAGAAATGTCTATACAAGGCATCAAAAGGGGGAATGTCTAAACAGTAAACTAAAAAGCGTAACTTACCAAGGGGACTCTTAGTTTTTTTTTAAAATTCTCCTTATATATCATGAGTGTTCAAAAGGTGCCTGGCAAGACAAACAGCAAACTAAAACGCATAACTTACCGAGGGGACACTCAGTTTTTTTTAAATTCTCGTTTAGAGCCATGGGTTCAAAAGGTGCCTGGCAAGACAATGTCTTCCATTTAATAATTAAATTTAAATTTAAAATACAGATATTTAAATTTAATTATTAAATGGAAGAAAATGTCTTGTCAGGCACCCTTTTGATGCCTGTATAGACATTTCCGTCTCTCTGCAGCAGAAAAGGCACCCATGGTTGTACAGACATTTCCGCCGCTCTGCAGCTTCTGCTGCCATTTTCAGTAGTCCCTACAAACTTTGACTCCCTTCACATACGGGCTTTGTTTTGGTATGTACAGGAATGACATGGGACTCCATGCCTCGGTACCATTATTGAATACATCTTGGCATAATAAAATCAAATAAGAATACAATTAACCTAGATCATACATTAAATCAGAGCTGGCATTAACACCATGTCGTGAACCAAACTTAGCACACGAGTGACACTCGTTGATATCTAATTGTAATAAGAGGTTCGATCAAAATGGACCCAAGACAAATTTTACTAGTGCAATCATATAGATCTGTACATATATAATGCATTTGTGTGTACATATGATATGCATATATGTATGTGTACATGTGCATCTATATACGTTTGTACACATCTATTTGCAATTTATTTTATTTGACAACATACACATATTTTGCATGTGTGCATACATGTGTATACATATGTTACACTTTTAGATGTGTAATTTGTTTTAATATGTAAGAGCTATTTTATTTTAATTACTTTATTTCTTTTAATTGGTTTGAGTCAGGAATTTTTATCCTGGCCATGCATTAACATGAATAGTCTGTACCTGCAACAACACCAGCCCAGCGAGGTTTCAGAGCATGAAGTCAATGGCTTAAGCGCCAACTGCTTCAATGCAGAGGTTCAAAACGACAAGCACAATGGATGAGCAAGGGCACAATTGCACAATTCCTGTGGCCACAATGATAAAGCGGGAGTTTGAGCCTCGATGGCAACAATAATGAAGTTTGAACGTCGATAGCAACAACAATGATGCCATTTTTAACCAACACACTATGCTGTATAACAACAGTGGCACATTTTAACCAACATACTATACCATGTTAACAACAATACCACATTTTAACCAACATACTCTGCGATGAATGATGACATTATTACTTGAACTATTTTATATTTCCGTAGTTTTCAAAAAGTTAAGTGAAATCAAATTATTGACTCTATATCTAACTCTAATACCATTTTATATAAAACATGTGCACAATTCAAATTGTATGATTTTGATATCTTCTGTTCAAGAACATTTAATTGTTAGATGTTATTTTTACTGTTGCTTTTGATTTTGCCCTTCTTTTTTATCCTATTCGCCAAAGAGTAAATGTATATCTACTATAATCCTATGCGCTAAAAATCTCCCTTTCATTTGAGACCCATGGCTATCCAGCAGCAAACTAAACCGCATGTTATATAAAGACAATTAAAAAGAAAAACCAAGTGTCCCCTTAGGTAAGGCATGCTGTTGAGTTTGTTGTTTAAACGTTTCCTCATTTGAATAGGGGAGGCGACCCAATAGCTGCCCAGGCTAACTTCGCGCACCTACAGATCCTAAACCGTAAGTCGGATTTCGACGATTTTTTCGCTCTATCTCTGTATGTGAGTTAACTGCTTAAAGCTAAGGTTTCGGCTTCTGGGTATTCATGGATCTCTCTGTAGAGACCGTCGAACATAGAGTGGTCAAAAAATGGCCTTTTCAAAGTGCCGTCCTATACCCACTATGTTCTTGCTCCAATAGCCGTTTACTCAAAAATGCCAGTACTTGGTGCACAAATGGGCCAATTACCAACCAAAAAAGGTAAAAAATGATCGGCTATTAGTACATGTGTGATCAACTATTGGTACATGTGTTATCATTTTTGGGGCTCCTTTAGTATTAGTAATTGGGGGGTCAACATGACAAAAAGGTCACGGTTATTGGACCACCTAACGGTTACTGGGTCATCATATTAAAGGCCATACATAGCTGATGTACAAAGATGCGCATGCTCATACAGGTATACAGACATGTAGGCATGTATGTCTGATTGTGGCTACATGTGCATGTGTCTGACATGTCACACATGAATGCATGTAGATGGAAACACATGTGCATAGATACACATGCCAACTATTCTTTTGCTTGGATATGTGGGGCTAAATTTGATGGCAGTCATATTTATGCATTTCGTCATAAAAAAGATAATTGTATTTGGAAAAGCTATTTTTTAAAAGTATATAGCGCATGGCTATACAACCATGAAACCTGGACCTCAGTTTGACAGTAAGCTTGCTGATTTCATTGACCAGGTGAAGAAGGATAATATACCTACAGATGACAGGGCAGCTGGGAACACAGATAGCTTCCCAACCCATGGGATCATTGGATACAATGCTGTATCCCCGGACTCCAATGATACAGATGATGAGCATGATATTCCTTCTGATTAGTATAGTTTCTATAGTTTATAGTTAGAACTCTCTTACTAAAAACACTCTGCGATGATGGTAATAAATTGAGCCTCTTTTTGTTATGGCTGTGGTTCTCTCCAGCCCTCGTGTAACTCTTTTTGCTATGACATATACTCTGATGTAACCTTTTTGATCCTCTAATATGCAATAGAAAAAAAGTATATAATATTCTAGAGTATTACATTTCGATATATATTTAATGTATATCTTTTCTTCTTTAACCATGGTATTCCTCAATATTTGAATGCATAACCTCGAGACATATGCTGGATTACTGTAGCTCTTCGTTTGACCTATTTGATGTGAGAGCTGACTCTTACCCAGCATTCATCAGCCATTTAACACTACCGATCACCACAACCTTGACAATACTTATGCACAAAGTTCAACAAAAAATGTTTTTTTTTTCACGTTTTCAGTCTTAAATGATTTCTGATTGTAATTTTTTTTCTTTTTAGTTTATGTTGTGTGATGGGATTTGAAATAAATTTTAGTTTCCTATTTGCTTCCTGGAATGAGGTAGTTGCGCATTTGCTTACTTTCCAAGATCTATTGAGATTCATGTTAATTGACCCTTGATAAGATTTCTATTGAAATATCCACACAAAATGAACACCAGTGGTTCCATGTGCTGTTTCTTCTGCAGAGTTAAGCCTG
The DNA here is from genome assembly GCA_018584345.1 of Thuja plicata. Lineage (NCBI taxonomy): Eukaryota > Viridiplantae > Streptophyta > Pinopsida > Cupressales > Cupressaceae > Thuja > Thuja plicata. The sequence continues at coordinate 1,049,132 of MU224591.1, read as the reverse complement.
TGAGATTTGATTGCTTCATTTGAATTGTGCATTGAATTGTTTTCTATAAGACAGCTTTTGTTTGGGCACTGTCCAAGTGAGCCTAACACCTTTCTGATTTAATAATATTTTGCAGGTTACCTGATCTTGAACAAAGTTGACCTTGGTAGCCTACCTTACGAAGAAAATTGCTTCAATTGCTCTATTGTATTGCTCAGTGTGAATTGAAGCGTACCCAATGGCTGGGCTTAAACAGCACATATCATTTGAATTGTGAATTGAATTTTTTTCTCGAAGGAAGCTTTTGTTTGGGCACTGTCCAAGTGAGCCAAACACCCTTCTGATTTTATAATATTTTGCAGGTTACTTGATCTTGAACAAAGTTGACCTTGGTAGCCTACCTTCAGAAGAAAATTGGTTCAATTGCTGTATTGAATTGCTCTCAGTGTGGATTGAAGCGTACTCTATGGCTGGGCTTAAACAACACATATGAAACATTGATATAGTGTGTGCTGTTTCAGGTAGGCCCCACATTCAATGCTGTCTGTTTGCAGACATTGCCATGTCCGCGTTTCCATTTGGAGATACTGCTATAATGATATAATAATACTTAATTTTTTTTTTCTGTAAGTAATGTTGCTCCAAATTAGTATACATTATTTTAAGCATTTATTTAAACCATTATTTTAATGTGAATGCTTAATTTTATTTTGTAATTATATTTAATATGTTTAAATCAATATTTAATAAATGTTAAATAATATAAATTCATAATTAACAATATTGATATTATATAATATATCTAATAATAATATTAAACAATATTATATAAATATAATGATGTATCCAATATTATATAATGATAATGATATATTATATTATATATGATTAATATTTTACATCAATATATATTATTTTTTTATATTAGATATAGTTGATAAAACATTACAAAAAGAGATGATTGTTTTTGGTCATATCAGACCAGTCTGGGACATAAAAACGGGAGTTACATCAGATATCAACACTACATGACGGACTCAAAACAAAGACTAAATTTCCTATTACATGAGATAGGCATCAGTTGTTATCATCCGGGGCCTTCGAGTGTTGATTGGTTCCATGAGAGCTTTCTCTTGTGGTGTCCTTGTTGTATTTCATGATGAACTCTAGAAGGCCATGTATGAAAGGTTGATTGTCTTGCTTGTTTGCCCAGGTCTGCCTGTACAGAATTTCAGATGCATTTACGGTTACTACACCATACTATAGTAGTTTCTCGAACTTCCTCTTGGTGATTTTTAGTGTCATGGTAAACTGCAAATAATATGTGAAAACATGAGGTTACTACACCATCCTCTAGTAGTTTCTCGAACTTCCTCTTGGTGATTTTTACTGTGACTGTAACCTGCAAAATAATATGAGAAAACATGAGTTTTTTCATAAAATTCAGTAAGAGTCCTTACTTTACCTTGATGTCTTTCCTCATTTCTATATTTCCAAATGTGCCGCAATACATCTAGGATTTATATTCATTAATTTAGAACCATCAGCCCAAGCTACATCCATTAACCAATTCTCCTTGTGGTGGAAGTTTCTATGGACGTTAAGAGTAGAGAAAGCATCCTTGAGAATGGAGTATGTCCTCCATTAGCTAGCAGGTATATCGCACTGATCTAAGAGCCCAAAATTTAAGATGCCCATTACATGAAATGTTGTCAAAGTATCTAATGCCCTTTCTATCCCTATTCTTGGCTAAGCATCCAAAATTTAAGATGCCCATTACATAAAATGTCGTCAAAGTATCTAATGTCCTTTCTATCCCAATTCATGGGTAAGCATCCCTGCAAAAGGGCTAGAGGTCTATCCCTGTCATGGAGATTCCACCATATTGATATCCTTTAGTGATTTTGCCATCAATGATTTTTCTTTTATTATAGATCAAAGAGTTGACATGTTTCCATGCCTTCCAAATGTTCTTAAAGACAATGGAGCCTTCAAGGGATATTGGGAAGGCACCTAGGAGGATATTACTAACGAGTAAATCCTTCCAAGACTTGTCCTTTTTGGGGATAGCCTTGCTGATGTTGTGTCTAATCAACACTTTCCATGGTTCGCCACCTTTAAGGGCTTTATAGATCCATTTGACAACAGTCGTCATGCCTTGAGTTTTGAGGTCTTTTGGACCTAGCCCACCTAATTTCTTATCCAACGTGCACCGAGCCCATTTTTTTGATGAATCTCCAAAGGAAGCTACTGATATACTTACAAATTTCATTGACTTGATAGGCATTGAACAACCATATTGAAGAATAGTAAATATAATATAGTGAAAGATTTTTTAGGCAGACTTGGATTCTGCCTGCCATGGATAAATATTGTTTATTCCATTTGCATAACTTTTTGTTCCTTATCCAATCCACATGTCTTTAAGTCGGGTATATTGCAAAGGGTATCCCTGGGTATCTCACAATCTATGTAGGGCCCCCCAATTTAATCCATATCGAGAGAACCATTGAGGGGGTTCATCTTTTCATTATGATAGATTTAAGAGGGGACATATTGATGTGAGTTTTATGCCATTACAACATGCAGAATGAAATACTTACTATTCCAAACGAATTACCAAATTTCCAACTCTCTTGAACAAAGAAAGCACGTATGCTAAAGATTGCAAATAAAGATCATCGAGGCGACTCCAAGGTTCCTTCTAATGGTGGAATTAACTCAATTGTAATGATGTGATTGTAAGGTGGGAAATTGGAGATCTTTACATAGGGTTTTGAACAATGGAGATTTACACATAAAAGGTACCCTATGTCTCTATTAACCACTTACATTTAATGATAATGATAAGGAATGTAAATCTGGAAATGTTTGCAAAGGATAATGGAATAAAATACATACCTCCGAAAAAGAATCTGCTGAAAACCTTGTCAAACGGTCTCAGAAACTGTTGATTTCTACGTTTTTGAACCGAAACTATGAGATGTACAAAACCCATAAATCTTTTTCTTTTCCGAGTCAGGTCGACCTTGACCCAGATGAATGTCGACCTTGACCCATTGAGGTCAACCTTGACTTGCATTGCTTCGATGGAAAATCTGTTTGCAGATTCCTGGAGTTGGCCAAAAAGGGTATCCGGATCTGATCTGAGATTCGTTGTTCCGTACCTGTACTTGCAAGAAAAAGGGTTTTGTTTGTTGGGGGGGAGGGGTTTGCCTTAGTCAAACCCAGGTTTTGGAATTAACCTTAAAATATAATTGAAATTGCAGAGATAAACAAAGTAAATGAACAAATTCACCTTGCTTGTATAGAAACCCTTGTGGCGGATTCGAATCCTTGGATCCACAAGTATGTATGCACCAAATGAATGTAGGATGTAGGATGTCTCAAATCAATTGCTTGTAGATCTTAACACCAATCTTGAATGGATCTTGGAATAAGAAGAAGCTTGCATGGATGTGGATGGAGAAATCTTCAACAAGAAAGCTCCATAGAGCTTTGAATCCTTCAATGGCTACCAATGGATCTCCTTGATGAATTGAATGCTTGAAGATGCTTGAGGGTAGATGATTGCTTCAATAGATTATCTTTCATGTGCATAGGTGATCATGTTCTTCATGTGTATGTCTTATGGTTCTTCAAGTCTTGCCTCTTAGAGAAAATGAGAGGAGAAAGCTTCCTTATATGCAAATCTAGGGCACAATATTCTAGAGAGGCCTACATAGGAGAATTAAATTCCAATTAGACCTATACCTTTAGAAGTGGACTTATATTAAATATAATTTCAAGAGTCGTTGCCTTGAAGACCGAAATAGTTGACCCAGAAGCGGGAATTAAATCTTTCCAAAGCCCGACATCCAGAAACTTTGGGATCCTGAAATTTGGACCCTGGGTCAAGGTCGAGGTCGACCCTGACCTAGGTCAGGGTCGAGGTCGACCTTGACCCTGAGGTCAAGAATCTCAGAATCACAGAGCGGAATGCCAGAAAAGGTAGGAGAAAAGTGGAAAATAGGGCAGAATCAGGGGAAAAAAGCAGATCTAAGTCAAAGACCCATTCAAGGCGTTTGACATGACCCCAAACCACTTGGAGGGCTAAACCAGTCCAAAATGGAAGTGCTTCCATTTTCTGACGATACATTTAGCCCCCACTTTAGCAAGAGTATGGACTCGATGCAAACTCTTGGTAAAGGAGATCATAAAGAAAAGATAATCTTATTGAAATCAAAAGGGACAAAGGAATCCTCAAGCCCCCAGGGACTTAAGTCTTTATCAACCCTAAGATCACGATAAGAGAGACATCACCAGTCAAAGAGAAAGAGAAAGGGGGGTGGCTAGCTCGCCTAGTAAGATGTGTGTATCTCACTGTGAACCACAAAAAGGATAGGATGGCCCACCAAGCGAGCACCTGATAGTCACCCCATAAAGTTGTGCACCTTCTGGCGGCTTTTTGCATGTATGTAGTGCGTCTTCTAACGACTTTTATGAAATACCCATGGATCCATATTCTCATATCACCATGGAATACATTTGTAAAATGCGTATCTCTTCAGGATTTAGCAACTTATGTGCGTTGCCTTCCGAGGATTTAGCATATTGAATTGTAATTGAATGCGTATCTTTTCAGGATTTAGCAACTTATGTGCGTTACCTTCAGAGGATTTAGCATGCTGCAAAACAAAAGGTTAGAACAAAAATGCATAATATAGAATGAGGGAGGCCGTATATATGCCCCCCTCCTTAAGATGTCAAAATACATACTATTTTTATATGTTAAGGAAAGAAAAGAACAAGGATAAAGACTTCTTCAACATCAAGACAATATCCATAGACAACACCCAGTCCAAGTCAAGAAGGTCACTGCTCCTATGAGGCCATGGAAGGGACGAATGCAAAGATATATTATGCAAGAACTGAAAAATTAACCCTTGTGAGGGATAGCACACTATTCAGTTTCCAAGGTGAGAGATTTATCAACCATGGAAATCCAATGTTAAACAACGAAATAGGTTATAATCAAGGACATAGATCCTCAATGCAAACCAAAATTTTCATGTATGATTGGAGATCACATAATAGATATATACTGCTTAACCAAGGGAAAAGTGGATCCCGGAAAGATAGAAAAGAAGGAGATGGCATCCTTGCCCCCCAAGCGTAGGAACAAGGATGAAAGGGGACCTTTTATATCGCTCACAACACTATGCAAGACAACAAGCCCCCAAGGATTAGGCTAACATTGTTTACATAATGTGGAGCTCCATAATAGGAACATAAATGTTATTTAGAGAAAACAGGATTGAAATATAACTTATTGCCACATGATATATAGATAACTTTACTATCAATGAGCTGCCCAATCTTATAATGTAAAGCTTGACATTCATTAGTAGAGTGATCATGAAATCTATGATACAAACAAAAAGGAAGAGTCTTCAAGTGTGAACTACGTTTCTTTTTGCGTTTAGGTCTTGTTGATGTCAGTTTTGAACCGCTACATAACATATAGGAATTGAATACTTGATACAGGATATCAAACACTCAACCCTCTCTTGAAAAGTTACTCATGAAGAACATGAGAAAACTCCAAGGTTCCTTACACCTGTGGATACTAACTCAGTTATATTAATGTGATTTGCTGGTTAATCACGTAGGCGGGCTTACGTTGTTCATTCAAGGATGCCAAATTCTCGCTATGATGATGATGGGATCTAGCTTTGCAATGTATACTCAATTGACTTTCTCTTTAATTTATATCACTTCCAACTTTGCTCACCAAACTCCAACTACTAAACTACTCGCTGTTTTACTACTACTCCTATGGAATGGAAAGATTAGCAAATGGACGGGGATCGAACCTAATGAAAGCTTGCAAGCGGCGCTACCTCCATAGATGCAATGATTCAAGGGAAATTGGACTAGATTACCACACAAGGCTTCCTAACAAGCCGCTAGGATGCTAGTGGCCTAGTATATAGATCCCTATCAAACATTTACTAAT
>MU224591.1:1025460-1040171 GCA_018584345.1 Thuja plicata | reverse complement strand
TTCTGTAAGGGCATTTGAATTCCCTGTTTATGCTTACCACATCCTTGACCATGGAATCCTTGTTTAACTAGTAAATGATAACCAAGACCATAACGAGAAGCCATATCAGAAGGAGTCAATGGAACTTAAGTAGTCAGTATGTCATTACTAGTAAGTTTGACATATTCATAGTGGGTAGAAGCAGTGACAAAGTTATTACGAAGGGCATTAGAATTAGAAGCAAAAGCTCGTTGTTCAAACTCTCTTTGATGCTTCATAAAATCAAGATCAGAAACCTTATACTTTCCAATAAAGGTAGGATTAAAATCGAAGGTTCCCCAATCATCTCCAGGAAGAGCATTAGAGGAAGAAGGATTACTATTAGGAATAGGAGTATTGTGGGTTTGAATATTCAAACAAGGATTTTGCGCATCATTTGCATGAAGTGTATACATCATGTTGTTGTGAATAAACTTGACTTTATGGTGAAGGGTGGAAGGAACAACATGCATCTCATGCAACCAAGGTCTACCCAAAAAGAGGTTATAATTAAGAGGTCCAGGCATAACATGAAAAGGAGTATTCAGGATGACCGGACCTACTTCTATAGGTAAGGTAATGATGCCCAAAGTGTTCTTATCAATGTTATCAAAGCCACGCATAGGAACATTATCAGGTTGAATAGTTGAAAGATCGACTTTAATCGCTTTGAGCATGTCCATGCTACAAATATTAAGCCCATATCCATTATCAATCAAGGTCCTACGACTGATACTCTTATTGATAGTAACAGCAACCATAAGAGCATCATATTGATTCTAAACTTCTTTAGAAGGTAAATCCTTTTGAGTAAATACAATGTCAGGAGGACCCAGGGTAGCATGCATGCACTGTAAGAAGGCATTGATGTTCTCTTGATTAGGAGGTGGAGTGGGAAGAGTTGCTAGAGCTTTTTGCAAGGCTTCATGGTAGGTTGGTGAAGTTTGAAGAAGCTCCCATAAAGAAATCTTGGCAGGGGTATTGCGCAATTGGTTTATCAAATCATACTCCTTGCTAGGAAGACGGGGTGGAGGAGGAAGAATGGGTTGAGAAGGTGGCAAAGAAGTAGGAACCACCGGATTAGGGTGAGGGTTATTCCTTGTACGATAGGTGTGAGCTATCAAATCTTGATCATTGAAAGACTCTAAAGACTCCATAGGTTTACCTTTGATAGTAATGCGAGGACAACCTTTGATAGTCAACAAGGGTTTTGGATAAACCATGTTAGTTATCTCAACACTACAAATAGATTCACAAGAAGGAAGCAGAGAAGACATCCTAGGAGGAGATGTGGTAGGATCTTGATTTTCCATAAGATCATCACTAAGAGGGAGAGCATTAAGGGAATTCATATCATTCTCCGCTAATGCCTCATCACTAGAAGGAATCCCAAATGGAGGTAAAACATCTATAATGTCTTCTTCTTCCTCTAGAATGTCTGCATAAGAGGAGTGTGTTTTAGAAAAAGAGTCACCATCATGTATGAATATGTCATTCATTAATAAATCACCCTCTTGTATCAAAGCTTCTTCACGAGGAGGGGATAAATCAATGGTTTTATCCAAGGTTTCATCCCAAATAGGAGGATCATCCACAATGGCTTCATGAGGAAGAGAGTAATCAACATCCAAATCTAAAGGTTCATCCCAAATAGGAGGATTAGCATCCTTATCAATAAAGCACATTGTAGGAGCGCCATAAATCACTAAAGCTTGATCCTTAAAGGGGAAAGAAGGTAAATTATATTCTAAAGTAGGTTCATAGAAAAGACATATATTAGGAGAAGAATTAACATCAATCCTCAACTCATCTCCATAAAGAGAAAAATGATATAGAGAAAGATTAAAAGTCATCTACTTGCTCTAATATATCCTTACAAGGTAATACAAGAGAGGACAAAGCAACATCACACGCACTAAATAAAGTCTTTCTAGGTGTAACATCATGCAATGGTAAGGTAAGAGGAAGATGTTGTTTAATCCCAAAAGTTATAGAAGGATGTTTGGAAAACAATTGAAACAACTTGTGCAACATGATAACGAATAAAGAAATGCATAGAAAATAGATCTAAATATATCCAAATGCATTCAAATGAAATTTATAAGCATGAAAAATGTAAATGTTTTTGTATTTTTAAAGAAATGTTGTAATTTTTTATTTTTGATATATAAATTCAAGAGCATAAAAGAAATCTACTTTTAAATGCATGTAAGATCTAACATAAACTGCAAATCTAACACCAAAAAAGAAAGAGTTGTCTATCACGGGTTCACCAAAATGTAAGGTGGGAAAATGGAGATTTTTACATAGGGTTTGAACAATGGAGATTTACACAAAAAAGATACCCTATGTCTCTATTAACCACTTACATTTAATGATAATGATAAGGAATGTAAATTTGGAAATGTTTGCAAAGGATAATGGAATAAAATACATATCTCCGAAAAAGAATCTGCTGAAAACCTTGTCAAACGGTCTCAGAAACTGTTAATCTCCGCAATCCTGAACCGAAACTGTGAGATCTACAAAACCCAGAAATCTTTTTCTTTTCTGAGTCAGATCGACCTTGACCCATTGAGATCGACCTTGACCTGCACTGCTCTGACGGAAAATCTATTTGCGGATCCCATAAGTTGGCCGAAAAGGGTATCTGGATCTGATCTGAGATTCGTTGTTCTGTACCTGAACCTGCAAGAAAAAGGGTTTTGTTTGTTGGGGGGAGGGGTTTGCCTTGGTCAAACCCCGGTTTTGGAATTAACCTTAAAATATAATTGAAATTGCAGAGATAAACAAAGTAAATGAACAAATTCACCTTGCTTGTATAGAAACCCTTGTGGCAGATTCGAATCCTTGGATCCACAAGTATGTATGCACCAAATGAATGTAGAATGTAGGATGTCTCAAATCAATTGCTTGTAGATCTTCAACACCAATCTTGAATGGATCTTGGAATAGGAAGAAGCTTTGAATGGATCTTGGAATAGGAAGAAGCTTGCATGGATGTGGATGGAGAAATCTTCAACAAGAGAGCTCTATAGAGCTTTGAATCCTTCAATGGCTACCAATGGATCTCCTTGATGAATTGAATGCTTGAAGGTGCTTGAATGCTTGAGGGTAGATGATTGCTTCAATAGATTATCCTTCATGTGCAAAGGTGATCATGTTCTTCATGTGTATGTCTTATGGTTCTTCAAGTCTTGCCTCTTAGAGAAAATGAGAGGAGAAAGCTTCCTTATATACAAATCTAAGGCACAATCTTCTAGAGAGGCCTACATAGGAGAATTTAATTTCAATTAGACCTATACCTCTAGAAGTGGACCTATATTAAATATAATTTCAAGAGTCATTGCCTCGAAGACCGAAACGGCCGACCCGGAAGCGGGAATTAAATCTTTCCGAAGCCCGACATCCAGAAACTTTGGGATCCTGAAATTTGGACCCTGGGTCAAGGTCGAGGTCGACCCTAACCTAGGTCAGGGTAGAGGTCAACCTTGACCCCGAGGTCAAGAATCTCAGAATCACAGAGCAGAATGCCAGAAAAGGTAAGAGAAAAGTGGAAAATAGGGCAGAATCAGGGGGAAAAAGCAGATCCAAGTCAAAGACCCATTCAAGGCGTTTGACATGACCCCAAACCACTTACTTGGAGGGCTAAACCAGTCCAAAATGGAAGTGCTTCCATTTTCCGACGATACAGCGATATGGTGGTATCACAAAGGGACTTATGCTAGCTCACTTAGACTTGTCAACTTGAATTTATGAATGATATGGTTTTATGAGTGCAATGAAATATTTTGGCTTCCAACTCGAGAAATGAAGTGCAAATGAACTTAAGAATTTAAATTACTTCTACTTCTATTCTAGATGCAAGGCATCGTGAATATCTTTGTGACTCTATTAGGCTTGGTCTTGTCGTCAACTCCACCAAACGAGTGCAATCTTCTAAGGTGAATGAATGATTTTCAAATTACTACCACAACACTAACACCATCCATAGATGCATATCAATCTTTAAGCAATAATTGAAGTTAAGCTCTTAACATGCCATTCGACCACGCAAGGCAAACTTACAATCAACAAGCAACTAGTGGTTTGGTTAAGCGAGTTCAACAAAGATGCATCCACAATAACTTTCATCCAACTAGGCTACCTGAAGAAATTTCTAACACTAAGTACTTTGAAAGAAAATTCTTTATTCTAAAAGAGGAGTGTAAGGAACCATGCAATACTCCAAAGGTCACAACATTCACCATGTAAAGCAACAATGAAGAAGGAATAATTTTGGTAGTACTGTAGCAACAAATCTCCCATGTCTTGTTCCAACGCTTCTCAACTTTTCGATGTTTTATATTATTACTCAAGTTTGTATTTTGCCCCTGTTCCAAATGATAAGGAGTAATCCTAAAGGCATTTTGGGCTCGACTTTTACCTCTCTCAAAAGTAAGTTTCAGTTTCATGTGCCAGTCTTTCGGGATTCTGTTCAATAACCCTTTTAGGACATTCAACAATTTCAAAGATATACCAATTTCACTTGCCCAATTTGAAATTTCAAGAGAAAGCACAAGATCATCATCATACATCAAAACATAAGGACATTCAAACCTGGTGATAGAATTTTCCTCTAAAAGCTTGTTTAAAAGGTACTTGTGTCGCGCAAAGGAAAATGGATTGATCATACCAGTTTAGTTTCGTTCTTCCTTCACAAAAGGTTCTAATTCAAACACCGGCCGGAGTAGTAAGGCATAGTTCTCTTGATCAGCAGCTGGATTGGCGACCCACTTCTAATGTGGTGTTGACAGTGGATCCTTTTCTTGAGGTTCTCTTACATCCTTGAACATGTCATCTTTTTCTATCAACCAAATTGTCCTTTGTTCCCTCGTGCATAATTTCACACTTGCTTTCTTCTATTAAGGGCCTTTCAGCTTGTAACACACATATTTGTTCACATTCTTGAATCATCTGAAGTTGGTTTTGATCACAATATCCCTCTTGTGAAGTTGGATCTTGCTCTGACTCAAGTTCATTATTCTCATCTTGTTCTTCCTTTTGTATGTCATTCTTGGAATCACATCAAGTATCCTAAGTGCCCGAAAATCGTTGAGTCCTAATGTTTTCGGAACTTTCCCTTTCGCTTTGGTTTTCTTGCCCCAAATGGGCAACAAATTTTGAACCAAGGAGTGATCTCCCAGTCTGATTCCCTATCTTAATCTCCTGAGGGCGAAATCCTTGAAGTCTTCAAATGTAGTCTAGCTTCCTCCAGATGATGAATAATGCAACATCAAAACCACTCCTACCTTTCCCCGATACTAACCAAGGTCTGTTTCTATGAATAAAATCTCATTGTTTTCTCCATACTCCCGATCATCAATTTTAATCTTGGTGTGCTATCTACTATGATCTAATTTGGAATTCCTCTCCAGGGCAACCACATGTGGTTTGAGCTTTGAAGTGTGTTGGGTGCTCTTTGGATACTCAATGTATTGTGTGTGGTATTCGATGCACTTTGAGTAACATTTTCATGATTAACATCATCTTTAGTAGCTCAAGTAGTGGCGGACTCAATTTAACTTTCTTCACCTCTTCAGTCACACATTGACTCAACCTCTTCAATCCATCTCCACGAGGAGCGCTATTCATACTTTGCCTGTATTCAGGTGAGTCTTTAGGATAGTTTTGAACATTGCTTGCATTTGGTTGTGACAATGTGTTAGGATTCCTCTGATACACCTTTAAGTCCCGAATTCCCCTGTGATTGTTGGAATGCATGTACCTCCTTTGTTCCTTCTACTAAAACACTATTGTTCAATGGAGGGAAAACATAACCTTGTTCTTCACTTGGTTCATTCGCTGATGCAAATGGAAACTTAAAGTCTGGCGTCTCCATTGGACCATTAGCTGATGTTGGTGGGAACTTCCCATTTTTCTCTTCATAATTTTCAAATAATGGTTGACTTGAGAACTCCTTATAGTTCAAAACTTGATCATATCTTACAGTCGGCGCAATCTCATATCCAATTACAGCAGGAGTCTCTTGGCGTCTATGTTTTTCATATCCTATTGGATAAAATTGGCAACTACTTGGAAGTCATGGCATTGCGTCTCAGAATGCTGATTTGTGTTTTGCAATCTACACCATTTGGGTGATGTTGTTTCTACAATGAGCACCTCGTTGGAATTTGGTAGATTGTCCAAAGGTGACACCGCATTTCCATTGGTAGGTGTTGTGTTCCATGTCTTCTTTTGATAGCCTTGATTGTTTCCTTGTGTGTTGCCTTGATTGTATCTCTAATAGTTTCCTTGATAACTATTCTGCGGAGCTTGCCGAGTCTTCAACATGCTTTGCAACTGATTGTTTTGATTCCTCAAGTAAGTGACTTCTGTTGATAACTTCTTCATTTGCTCAACAATTTTACCTCATCTCATCCTTCTCTTCTTGAGTTCTTGTAGAATGCGTTACATTTTGAAGATATATAGGTTGTGATGAAGGTGCTTGAGATATAGGGGTTCTTGGATGTAACACCGACTGATTTGATGGGACTTGATATGTAGGCTGGGGAATTTGATTCAGGACTGGCGTGTGATGTGCTAAAGCTTGTCCAATGTCATGAATCTGATTAGCTGCAATGGGCAGCCTCATATGCATCAAAGGTTCTAACAGATTTTGACCCAATTTTCTACTCACTTGGATTGCTTTCATATATGCTTTATTCAAACTCGTTGGAGCTGGATATGAACTTTGAACATGGTCGTAAGATGTTTCAAGGCACAAATTTTGACCCAATTTTCTACTCACTTGGATTGCTTTCATATATGCTTTATTCAAACTCGCTGGAGCTGGATATGAACTTTGAACATGGTCGTAAGATGGTTCAAGGCACTGTAGTAAATTTCCCTTGTTTGTTCAGCATTGAGAGAATAAGGGGCATTCAATCTTGAGCATGCCTTCTGAATTGAGTGTTAAAAGAGCTAAGAGGTTCGTGCTCCTGTCTCTTGACTTCAACAAATTGTCTATGTAGCTCTAAGGGTGAGAGTGGAATTCCAAACTTGTTAACGAATGCATCTTTCATTGCCTCCCGTGAATCAATAGAGGAAACAGGTAATTGGGAATGCTAGTAAAAGGCGTCTTCCCCTAATGAATAAGGAAAGAGTCTACATGTGACATCAATATGCTGGATCCTCTTGTTGCACAAAGCATCTTCAAAAATCTTGATGTGTTCTTCCACTGTTTGATTTGGACCATTAACATGGAACTTAGAGCAAAAGTTTTCCGGGCTCTTAGGCAAGTCATGATAAGTAGTGAAAGTAAGCAGAGATGCATTGTTTTGCATCCAAGGTGTGGCTGCCATTGCTACTGTAGCCAGTTGAATTGGTGTGGAGTTGATCTCAAGATCCTTTCTCTCCTTTCTGATTCTAGCTTTTCCAACCTTTATGGTGAAAATGAACTGATTCTTTTATCCAGTTTGAAACTAGTCCTGGTTCTCCCTTTGATTTGCTTGAGCTAATCTTTTAGTGTTTCTTTCTCATTCAAGCCTTCGTTGGATTTCTCTTTTGCGCTCTAACCTCCCTTGAATTCTCCTTTCTAATTTTTGGGCTGCCTTTTCTTCTTCGTTCAGTAGATCACTAATATCCAAATACATCCGGTTACTTCTTTATTTCCAAGCAACAACGTGAAACGTTGAAATAATAGTCTTGAAGCGTTTCCTACTTTACTTTTGGCTGTTGTGGTCGAGGAAGCACCATGTTACACCATCTTCACTTGCTGACAATATCTCAAGTGAACTTTGAACAAGGCCCTCCTTCTAGTGCCAATTTTTGTTGATGTGAGTTTTATGCCACTACAACATGCAGAATCAAATACCTAGTATTCCAAACGAAATACCAAATTTCCAATTGTAATGATGTGATATGCTGGTATCACAAAGGGACATAGTCTAGCTCACTTAGACTTTCAATTTGAAGAGACTTGCAAAACTTTACCATTGCCAATCTACTCTATCAAGTTATCAACTAATCCTATCAACAGGGAAAGCGAAAAGAGGGGGTCCCCATGCCCAATGGGGCAATGGTGTGAAGACCTCACAACAAGACAACTTAGCCCCAGAAGCTCGGCATAATATGTCTAGTTTTTGCATGAAACATTCCATATTATAGTCATTAGCCCGCCTAATTTCTTATCCAACGTGCACCAAGGCCATTTTTTTTTATGAATCCTGTTTGATGCACCAGAGAAAGCTCCTAATATACTTCTGAATTGCATTGCCTTGATAGGCATTGAACAACCATACCAAGGAATAGTAAATATTATATGATGATAGAATTTTTTAGCAGACTTCGATTCTGCCTACCATGGATAAATAGTGTTTATTCCATGTGCATAACTTTCTGATAATTTTGTTCCTTATCCAATCCCACATGTCTTTAACACAGGTTTATTGCAAAGGGTATCCCTAGGCATCTCACAATCTGTGTAGGGCGTCCCAGTTTAATCCATACCGAGAGAACCATTGAGGGGGTTCTTCGTTCCACCCTAGCATGACAGATTTAAGAGGGGACAACTTAGCTCCAGAAGTTCGGCATAATATGTAAGACAAGGGGAAAGCGTATCATCTCTCAGTAGATAATGTAAGACATTTACTGCTATCAAAAACAGAGGGGGCAAGGGGGCGGTTCTGCCTTATAGATCTCTCTAACCTAAAAGTTGGAGACATGGGTTCATTAACCTCAATCTGTGCTTCTGCATCTTGCATTAGGACTTGGATTCATTTGCAGAAATTAGCTGGGAAACTGGAAGCTTGTAGAGTCATATTGATGCAGGACGACTCAATTCTGTCATATGCCTTCTCAAAATCTAAAAGAAACATGCCAATATCTTGATTGTATTTCTTTGCCCAATGCAAAGCTTCCCAATTGGTTACAAGATTCTCTAGTAAATATCTTCCTTTGATGAATCTCGTTTGAGTGCTGCTGATGAACTTGGGCAAAATGTGTTTTAATCTATTAGCAAGGACCTTAGCCAGGATTTTGTAAGATACATTCAGTAACGTAATTGGCCTCCAATTTTTTATTAGTCTTGTCCCCTTCTTTGGGTAACAATTAAATGATCCCTCTATTTATGTCTCCACCTTTTGTTTGAGCCTCTTTATAAACTTTGAACAAATCCTGACTAATCCAGTCAGAATAAACTTTATGAAATTCAGTAGGTAATCCATCATATCCAGGGGATTTTTCCATTCTGCAAGTTGTTGTCCTTGTCCAGAGAGTAAGAGCCCTCCTTGGTGATCTTTTTGGGTATAATAGCTTTACTTTGATTCCTAGCTTCAATACTGTCATGTTTGTAATCTTCAGCAGTGATTAAGTTTCTATAGAATTTGACAAACAGGTCTTTAATCTCTTCTTGGTCCTGGACTAATCCTCCTTGGTGATCTTTTTGGGTATAATAGCTTTACATTGGTTCCTAGCTTCAATATTGTCATGTCTAGCAGTGATTAAGTTTGTATAGAATTTGACAAACATGTCTTTAATCTCGTCTTGGTCCTGGATGAGTCTTGGCAGTGATTAAGTTTGTATAGAATTCGAAAAACATGTCTTTAATCTCGTCTTGGTCCTGGATGAGTCCTCCTTGGTGATCTTTTTTGGTATAATAGCTTTACATTGGTTCCTAGCTTCAATACTGTCATGTCTAGAAGTGATTAAGTTTCTATAGAATTTGACAAACATGTCTTTAATCTCTTCTTGGTCTTGGACTATTTGGTCTCCATCTGATAGTTTACCTATCTTATGGTTCTCTTACTCTTTAAGAGATTAAAGAAAAATCCAATTAGTGTTGGATCTAATTCTTTGTCCATTTATTCTCTGGATCTGAACTTTCCTCAAGGCATTTTTCACTTTTATGCACTCTCTTCATTGAGAGTGCATCAATATATACTATTAAATATATCATCATTAATATTACATATTAATTTTATCTGAATTATATTTAAAATATAATATAAATATATATATTTATGTGTTTATACTTTATTAATAATCATAATTATTTTCAATATTAATGTGTCAGAACAATTAGTCAATATTGCATAATATGTTTAATATTTTAATTATTAATATCATTTTAATGGTAAATAAATATTGTTTAAATAATAATGTAAATAATAAAGATTATATTATATATTATTTAATAATATATAATATTATGATTAATAAATTTATATGATGATACTTTGGAATGGAGGCTGCAAATATGCGCAGAAACAATGAAGAAGAACAATGAAGTTGTTGTGGATGTGGATGGGATGCCAACTCAAAAGATGGGGATTTGCTTGCCAAGCAAGGTGTGGTGGGGCTGGGCAGAATATATGAAGTCTTAGAACTATAGGAGCTTTAGATGGACCGACAAATCTGCCTGGTCATTTTGAGGGTTTGGTGTTGAAGATGGCGGTCAGAAATGTCAATGTGCACATGATAGAGGTTACTCCCTGCATCAATATTCTTGACCAATTCCTTGATCTTGAGGTGGAGAAGCATCGGGCCGATTATTGTTAAATCTATTGGTATTTGGTTGACAATGGAGCGTATTAAATCCTGGATTGGGAACAAATGGTGGGGTTGTGTGCCCGATGTGAGTTTCCTCGCACTAGGGTTTTTGTGCATTGTCTTTTCTTTCAAACTAAGTGCAACAACATCTTGTCAGGGGTCCTTGGTTTATGGGGAGTGCTGGTCTATACCTGGGCCTTCGACTCCTGGTTTCAATCCGCACAAGGAGGTTATCAATGATATCCCCATATGGGTCGGGTTAAACAAGCTTCTAGCGGAATTGTGGACTGAAGACATCCTTAAGATGATTGGGGACTCTTTTGGAATAGCCGTCTATAGCACTCTCTCCAAGTGGTGGTCGGGTGGTGCGATCTGCATGCATTTGTGTCAAGATCAATTCAGGGAACCCCTTGGTCTCTTCGGTCAAACTGAATTCGGTGTTGGGAGAGTCGGTGATTGAATTGGATTATGAAGGCCTTCCTTTGTGTGGCTTCAAATGTAGCACGATTGGGCACACTACTTGGCGTTGCCTAGCTAAGCCTAAGGCTACTGATAGTGTTGCGCCCTAGTCAGGCCCTTTGTTGGATATTCTACTTCGCACTGGTAACATTGTCAACCCCCCATTGGGGGTTGAGGTAGGGGATGGGATCAGATCTACACCCGAGGTTTTGAAGAATGAGGTTGATAGAAGTAACAACTGTTTGTTGGCTCTTCTTGATTCTAGAAATGAGGACCTGGAAAATGTCGGGACAGACCGATGTGTTGTCTCTTGCCCAAGAGCATCTGACTGATAAATCTGGTAGTGATGGAGACATTGAAGAGAACGAAAATGCTTGGAGCATAGTTACCAGGAGGGCAAAAAAATTGGGGAACAAGCCTCAGGTTTGCTCTTGATGCGGGAGGCACCAACCCAAAGGGTAAGATATCAGATGCTACCAAAGCTAAGCTCCACGTCCTGGAAAATTTAGAAAATGGATCTTAGAAGTCGATGAAAACTTTTTATAACACTGGAAGCGACACCTCCCTAGCACCTCCCTACAAGCAAGTCTCTATGAAGATTGTAAGGTGGAACATTCGGGGTATCAATGCCCTTGAGAAATGCCGCCTGTTATGGCGGCTAATTGCCTTAGAAGCCCCTGATGTGGTTTTTGTTCAATAAACCAAGGTGAATAAAGACAAGTTTTTGGAGATTCGACCTAGGATCTGGAGTCAAGATGATGAGATTGTTGTGGCTGTTTGTGGCTTTGTTGGTGGCCTGGCTACCCTTTGGAATTGTTTGAGTTTGAACGGGCAGGTTGTTGATGAGTCTCTCTTTTGCCTCTGTTATGATCAACAACTTTTGGGATGGGGGTTGTTGTTCGGTGTCTAATGTGTATGAGCCCAACTTAGAGGCTAATAGGTTGGGGCCCTGGGATTATATTTGCAGAATAAGAAGAGTGCGTGACTCCAAAGAGTGGATCATTGGCGACGATTCTAATGCTTTGCCGTCCAAGTGAAAAGAAGGGTGGTTAGGCCCTCTCAATGGTTGGCTCCTCTGAGTTTTGAAGGTTCACTGTGTTGGTTCCCAAAACAGCAAGTTGAAAATCCTCTGAGCTTGCCTACTCAATGCTGGGATTATTCAACTATCTTGGCCAATGAACGGGAGTGATCGATTATGATCCTCCTCCCCTGTACTTTAGGCTCTACAGAACCAAGGTGGGTTAACCTATACCTTAACCAGACTTCCTGGTTTAAGGCTTTTATAGCAGGTAACAATGTGTGAAGCTGAATGATCTCTTTAAGATGGCAAATTATTTCCTTGAAGTAGATCCAATGAACTTTACAACTATAGAATAACTGAATGCTTCAAAATGAAAAATTGTAAGAATGCTTTGATAAACTTGCTATTTGAAATGGTGCTTGAAATGAAATGAATGATGAGTAGAAACAAAACTTTAGAATTAGAACCAAATGCCTATTTTCCAATAATAGATAGGATCAGTGTCTGTTCCAACTTGGGCAATAGAGTCAATCCAAATCAAGTTCTATGTACAACCTTGTAAGACAGTATATGTTCCAATACCATCAACTATTCAAATGCTATAGATGCAGATAAATTAAGCCTATTTATTTCCTTGCTAGTTCAAATGAATTTAACTCCCCTGGTTAGGAGACTAATTGAACAAGAAGTTGGAAACACGATCTTTTCACAGACTCTTTGATAATCAAATAGAGATATGAGACAAATAAAATCTCTACACAAGCATTGCAAGAATAGAAATTGAACTTCCTTCAATAATTACAAGGGACTAACCTAAAATAAATTAAACTTTCTTACCACAAGTGAGACAGATGCAGAGATCCTTTATTGATTTTGAAAAAATAGTACATCAGAGTTCGTGTGTTCATGTTTGCAGTTGTTGATTCTAACTCTAAAATTAAACTATCAATGTATATTATACAATGTGATGATTTTTTATGATTACATTTTACACCACATATATGTGGTTGAATAATTTTCATACCCCTTTAGGGTGAAAATACATCATTCTTCATGAAAATCTAGAAAACTCTTTTGAGAAAAAACTAATCAACTAACTAACTAATAACTACCTATCTTTCGGATTTGACTTTGGTCGAAATCCAAAACAAATTGTACGAACATAAGATTTTGACTGCAGATAGCAAATTTGATTTTCCGAACTGGGTTTTGGATTTGGCTTTGGTCGAAATCCAAAACAGATTGTACGAACATAAGCTTTTGACTGGAGATAGCAAATTTGATTTTCCGAACTGGGTTTATTTTAGATTGATAAATTTCGATCATTTTCATCCTCTGGCGACATCATTTTTGCAGCATGTAGAAATTACAGCATATCTGAAATCTTTGCTCACAGAATTTTGATTGTTCTTTTCGCCATTTCACAACTTGTTAAAAAGTCCATCGCGAAATAGCGAAAAATCGCTATTTCATTACCTCCCTTTAATGCCAAAATTGCTGTTTTGCTGTCTTTGTTTTCTGCTCCCGTGAAATAACGAAATTTCACCATTTCGCAGCTGCCACTTTTCATGACCAAGAAATAGCGAAAAAGGCACCTTCTGAATGTCTCAAAGGTACTTTCTCATTCGGGATCTCTGCAAAATTTCAAAAAATGGCTCAACACACTGAAGATTTGGCGCTAGCTAATATAAAGCCTAAAGATGGATGGTCCACCTGGAACAATCGTAGAACCAGCGAGGATAACATTTTGTGCAGGTCGGACAGGTTATTTGTTAACTCTGAGTGGCTATTGGCCTTGGATATCTTTGTCTTCTGTGATTCAGTTTGGTAGTTTGGATCCTTGGCCCATCTCCCTGACTGTGAATAGGAGCTCATAGCTCATAGCCTCTGGGGACCCCCTTTAAGATGGAATCATCGTATGACCGTCCGAAGTTTGAGAAGAATTTGAGTGCTTGGTGGAGCAAAGAGTTCAAAGGTCATAAAAGATTTATACTCACAGAAAATTGCAGAAGTAAAAAGGAAGATTAAATCCTGGAACAAAGAGGTAGTTGGGAACTTGTTTGAAGAAAAGCATAAGATTGAGGGGGCCCTTCAGCTGGTTGAGCAGACCATTGCTAAGGATGGTTACTCACTCGAGTTAAGGGAGAAGGAACGTGACCTGCTGAGCAAGCAAGAGCGGGTGCTCAGAATGGAGGAAATCTTCTGGTCACAAAAATCTAGGATAAAGTTGTTGTGTGAGGGGGATTGCAACATGCAGTTCTTTCACTTATCCACCAAAATCAGAAGACAACAGAACAAAATTATGGCCATTAAGAAAAAGAATGGATCCATTATTGAGGATGTGGCCGCTATTAGGAATGAGAGCATTGGGAGATCCTTCACATATTGAGCATTGGGAGATCCTTCACATATACCTAGTCTGATTTTTAATGACCAGAACAAGGTGTTGCTCGTGCCCTTTACTTTGGAGGAGATCCGTATTGCTACTTTTTCCTTGGGTGTGAGTCGGATGATTTCATGCTGAATTCTTTCAGAGATTTTGGGCCATCGTTGGGGAAGATGTTTGGAGAGCAGCTGACGAATGCAGGAGTAGAAAGACCATGGTGCAAGCTTGGAACCAAACTTTTATTGCCTTAATTCCCAAAACTAGGGATCCCTAGAGCTTTAATGATTACAAACCTAT
>MU224591.1:1003133-1014610 GCA_018584345.1 Thuja plicata | reverse complement strand
GTAACATGAGATAACATGGTTTTGGTCCTTGGACTCGCAAAGAATATTCTATTAAGCCTATTTGGATGGTATGAAAAGGGCATTTTTTTGGATTGCAGGTGTGAGGCTTTTTCAACATATCCCAGAAATTATGACTTGATTCACGGAAGTGGTGTCTTCAGCATGTATCAAGACAGGTAATGATCTATTTCAATGTTCATATATTATCATGGGCATGTTATGTTCATATATTATCTTAAATAGAAATCCTTTAATAAATCACAATCCATTGGTATTTGAGGAACATACCTTTGACAAATCACAACTCGGAGGTAACCGACGGTCAAGTTGAAAATATGTTGTCCATGCCGAGTCTCGAGTTATTTGGTACCCACGCAGAGCATCAAACCCAACGGCTGCAAAAATCCCTCTCGGCGCTATTGAACATAGAAATGACCAACGTTTTTTTTTTTTTTTTTTCTTATATCCCGTTAACGTCGCAATTGCGACATTGTCGGGCTATAAATGAAAAAAAAAGCCAAAAACACATAACATTTGCCCGCCGTCGCAAATTGTCATCGTAATTTCACCCCAAATGTATCTGTGACACATGGAGATCCCTTGTCTTATATTTGTACCAATAGTCTTTGACATTTATTCCTTTTTGGAATATTTCTTTTCTGAATTTGGAGTGGTTCAAGTGTTAGACCTTAAGGAGCACACACAACTGATGGGGGGATTAGTTGTGTCTCAAAATCATCAAATCTTAAACAAATTATAAACTTTAATATTAGATCTGAATGATAAACATGAAAGAAAAACCATAACACAATAATCAACACATAACACCAAGATTTTTGACGTGGAAACCCTGTTAAGGAAAAAATCATGGTGGGGATTGAACCCACAAAATGAATGCACTCTGTTAGAAGTACTATACTTTTTTAGGAGTATTACAAAGGGGAATGCACATGCATTTACGCACATTGCCTAGAGCTCACTGCTCAAATACAAGGATCTCAATCCCAAGGAAGGCTCGTTGCCTTACAACAATATCTAATCTCAAATCATAGAGGACATATTGTCCAAGCTCATGAACTCACAAATATCTCTAATATGCCAAAAAAAATTAATGAAGTACAATAAATCTTTTCCTTAATTGCAATTTCTAGTCATACCTCTTCTCTTTAGCATCTCACACCGTACGCAATTACTAATGATTATATGTGTGTGTGTGTGTGTATTACATTAATTTATCTCAACTAGGTCAGCTAGGGACCTAATTATAAAACATTAATACATTACACCTCAATACTCAATACGATCCATTGAATGTTGGCTAAGACATATAAATGATCCATAACATCATCTCGAACACACTCTAGATCTGTAGATCACGCCACAAGCCTTCGCAACACGCTGCATCACCAAGTCGAGCAAGAACTCATAAGAACGTCAACTCGCCACATGATATTCACCAAATTCGATCACATAATCCAACGCGATCCAACAACACAAATAAGAAATGATCAAGAAGCATCGACAAGCAACGTGAAATACCAAGACACTGACAGGTACATCTCTATCATAGAATCCATTCACTTCTCAGCTCTGTTTATCAGGAACACTAATCAACAACCACTGTGATAAATAAAACTAGCTTGCCAACATCCAAATCATGAACCACTTGAGCTAAGAACACACATCCATGTCCTGAACTCACCACTAGGTTAGCAACCAAGAATATTGCATAACTGATCCACACCGATCCAAATACTGAAACACTGTCACATTCTGAACAACCAAAATAGTAGTCTCCAATAAATCCATCATAACTCATGCAAAACATCATGTGATCCTCTGCGACTTAAATAGGGTCAAGTACAAACATCCCAGAACACAATTGTAAGACCACAACATCAAATCTTCACTATAGTAGCCTACCACATAAATCATCTCACTGAATAAACCAGGAACACTGTAGTAACAGTAGGAATATGTTGACATCAATGAAAAAATATTAATGTTAGCACATATATGCACAATCTGAACAACATCTCGACAATCTCCAACAATCTCCCCCTTTGGCATTGATGACAACATATGTGAAAAAATCAATCAATGCACAAAAAAACAATATCAACAACAATACCAACAATATCCACAATATGACATATATCTCTTTCCAACATACCTATTTTTCACATAAATATCTCTCCCCCTTTGACATCAATGACAAAGGCACATGCATGCACTAATTCATAGAGGCCAAAAATATGAACAACACATCTCTCAAGAAAATGTCTTTGAACATCAAACCTCATGAATGAATCATGAAACATTCATTGCAAACTACTCCCCCTAAGGAGTAGCCACCAAAACATCAATCCAGAATAATGAAATCTCTGTAAGCACACTGGACTGATGCAACTCAATGCATCTCTAGCTCTGGTGAGGAGGGGAAATCACCACAAGCTTACCTTGGAGATACTCAAAAGTATCCATTGGAAAGGGCTTCGTGAATATATCTGTAATTTATTCTTTAGTAGGTACATATTCCAATCTGACTTCTTTCTATCTGACTTTGTCTCTCAAGAAATGATATTTGATATAAATATGCTTTGTCTTTGAATGCAACACATGGTTCTTTGAAATATTGATAGCACTTGAATTGTCACAATAGATAGCAATAGGCTCATCAATAGTCACTCTGATATTTTTTAACATTTGCTTCATCCATACCACTTGTGTACAACTAACAACAACAACATACCCAGCTTCAACAATAGCTTGTGATATACAATTTTGTTTCTTACTTGCCCATGAAACTAATCTCTTACCCAAGAGGAATTCTCCACCACTAGTGCTTTTTATGTCATCCATATTACCTACCCAATCCACATCAGTATATGCACTCAATGTGAAATAATAATTTTTATCATACCATAATCCATAATCAGTTGTTCCCTTCAAGTATTCGAATATCCTCTCAATAGCAACAACATGTGATTCTGTCGGTTCTGCTTGAAATCTAGCAACAATGCAAACAACATTCATAATGTTTGGTCTAGTTTGTGTCAAATATAACAACCCCCCAATCATTGATCTATATCTATTCTGATTTGCATTAGGTGTATCATCAATCTTTGTCAACTTACAACTAGTAATCATAGGTGTACCGACAGATTTTGAATCATCCATACCAAATTTCTTCAACAATTATTTCACATACTTAGATTGAGAAATAAAAATACCTTTACCTGTTTCTATAATTTCCAGTCCAAGAAAGAATTTCATCTCACCTATCATAGACATCTCAAATTCCTTATGCATCTTATCAAAAAATTCTTCACTCAATTTGTCATTTCCACCAAAAATGATATCATCCACAAGGACTTCAACAATCAAAATGTTATCATCAACAACTTTGAATTACAAGTTACTGTTAGCAGTATCTTTTTTGAAACCAATCTTCAATAAATACTTATCTAACCTCGCATACCAGGCTCTAGGGGCTTGCTTCAATCCATATAAATCTTTCTTCAATCAAAAAACCATGTCATCTTTATCAGTCAAGGAAAAACCATTTGGTTGCTCAATGCATACATCTTCTTCCAACTTTCCATTCAAGAATGCAGACTTAATATCCATCTGATATACCTTATAATTTTTGTAAGTAGCATATGCAAGAAACATTCTAACAACTTCAATTCTAGCAACAAGGGCAAATGTTTCCTCAAAATCAATACATTTCATCTAATAATATCCCTTACAAACAAGTATGGCTTTGTTCCGAACACTTTCACTATCATCATTCAATTTGTTTTTGAATACCCATTTAGTACTGATCACATTCTTGTCCATCGGTCTAGGAACAGGAATCCATGTCTTATTATTTTCAATCTGTTCTAATTCTTCTTCCATAGCTTTGATCCAACATTTATCTTTGCATGCTTCATCAACATCCTTAAGCTCAATCTTAGAAACCAAACAAATTGCATTCCTAGTAATTTTTCCTCTAGTCTGAACATCTTTTTTTCTATCACCAATAATCTGATTCTTTGAATGATTTAACTTTACATACCTTGGAATCTTCAAATTTGCATTTGTAGCTGACTCTTGTGTTTCCAACTCTTCCTCATCTCCAACATTTTTATTCTTTTCTACCGATCCATTCTAATTTTGATTTTGATTTTATGCTTGCACAATCGGTCCCTCTTCTTCATCATTTGATTCATAACTGCAAGATCTAACTGGTTTCTGAAAAATTTCATCTACTTTCACATTAGCACTCTCAATCCATGATTGTAATATTTGTATTCTTTTCTCTTTGTAGAATAACCAATAAATATTCTCTCATCACTTCTAGGATCAAATTTTACTAAATCTTCATCTCTCTTAATGTAACTTGCTTCCAAAGATTCCGAAATATTTCACAGTAGGAATATGACCATACCAAAGATCATAAGGAGTCTTACCAGTACCATGCTTGATTTGAACTCAGTTTAGTGTATAAACAACAGTTCTCACAACTTTTTTCTAATAGATTTGTGAAACATTCCCTTCTATCATCATAGTCCTTGCAGTGTTAAGGATTGTTATGTTTCTTCTCTTTGCAATTTCATTCTATTGTGCGGTCCGTGGAGAACACATATGTCTCTTTATTCCATGCTCTTCACAATATGCATCAAAATCTAGATGTAAACTTTCCACCTATGTCAGATCTCAGACATTTCAGCTTCATACTTGTCTCAGTCTCAACCATAGCTCTAAAGATCTTGAATTTGTCAAATGTCTCATATTTTTCTTTCAAAAATGTAACCCACATCATCCTTGAATAATCATCAAAATAGGATAAAGTTGTTGGAAAATGCAAATGCAAGCAATTGTTATTTTGTCATTGTTGTCAAACCTTTTCTGGTGAGATTATTGTTATCTTTTTGAGTACCATATCTATTGTTGATGAAGAATATTTAACAAGAAGACCAAGTGAATGGTTGAGTTAAGGCAACTAAAAGGGTATTTGATCAGTTGGCGCTCTGGAAAAGTAATTAGTTGTTTATCTTTCAAAGACAGTTTTTCTGGTTGTTCTGTGCCGAGAAAAGTTGTTTATGACGAGCAAAGTTGCTTGTGCTGATTAAAGTTGCTTGTGACGAGCAAAAGTTGTTCAATGCCGAGCACCATTGAAATTGCCGAGTGGAAACAGTGATGTTGGCCGACTTACAGTAATTGGATTAATGATGAGATTCGAGATCTCTGGCTGACTTAGTTGATTTTATTGGGATATATAATGTTAATAAAAGATTGATCCATGTCATTTAATATATGGGTAGCCATAATTAATGCATGGTTTCAAGATTTAATTAGAGATTACTTTGGAGAAGTAAATGTAATGCAAATATGGAATGATCTGTTGGATCTGACCTAACCTAAGATCTACGATCTTGTTTAAGCAGAAAAAGATTTATCTGACCTAGACAGAGAGGTATATGATAACCTCAAGGGGTTATTCATTTAGTGTGCAAGATTGTATGTGTATGCAAAAGGTTTGCATAGTTGATTTACTGTTTGGCATGATCTAGCAGAGAAGGCATAAAGACAGAAGCAGAAAGTTGCATGTGTGATTGCTTGACGGATTTCCAATCAGATCAGAAGGTTGAAATGACAATTCAGGCTATCCAGTAAGTTAACATCAGAGCTGTAATTGGATCTGAATTGCAATGTAATGTGTATGTATCAGATCACAAACTGCTGATTACTTTCTTACCATTGTATCAGTTAAATCCTTTAACAAGGTTGACTTAACAGTCATTTATATAAATCCTCTAACAAGGTGACATTCAGGTGGAATATTCTAAGTCCTCTAACAAGGCCACTCCTGACAGGGTGATTAAATCCTTTAACCAGGTCACACCTAGCAGCGTGTTATTGTAACCTTTAACAGGGTTGGCTCCTCACAGGGCATCACTTCAGAAGAGTGAAAACTTCGTAGCAAGTTACTGGTGGTTTTTCCCATATTGGGTTTCCACGTTAAATACTTGTGTCAACTTGTGTGAATGCTTATGGTTTTCTTTACTGTTATGTTTCTACAAGCTAATTTCAATTGACAGTAAACTGCATGATTAAGTTGTTGACTTATGCTACTGCTGCCGAGTAGATCTGAAGTACATAAAGTTTTATTTTCTACATCTAGACCTAAGGATAACTAATTCACCCCTCCCCTCTCAGTTATTATAAATTTATTCTAACAAAAGTATCTATCTCCATAATAACTTCTAGTTCTAGTAGGACCACATAAGTTAGTATGCACCAAATCTAACAATCCACTCGAAGATTAGGTCCTACTTTTAAAAGTAGATTTAGTTAGCTTACCCAACTGACATTCCTTACACATCGCATTAGTAGGCTTCAAGAATCTAGGTAAATCTCTTACTTCATTTTTAGTGCTTATCTTCACAATGCTATCAAAGTTCACATGACAAATTCTCTTGTGTCACGACCAATTTTCATCAATCTTAACAATCAAATATCTATTCTCTAAATTGTTCAAATGAAATACAGTACCTCTAGTCTTTGTACATGATGCAATCTCATTTCTAGCACTTCCAATGATTCTACACATTCCATTGTTGAATTCCAAGTGAAATCCCTTATCAACAAACTGTCCATACTCAAAAGATTATGCCTTAAAACTTTAACATATATAAAACATCATCAGTATTACTCTTACCATAAAGTGTAATTGAACCTCTTCCTTTGATCAAATAGGGTGCATTGTTACCAAATATAACAATTCCACCATCACAATCTTCAAGATTCACAAATTTGCTTTTGTCTATGGTCATGTGATGTGAACATCCACTCTCAATAACCTAGTTATCTCTCTTATCCACATGTGAAACCAAGGCTCTCTCTTTACTAGGATTCTCATCTCTGATAGAAATGAACATAATCTTGTCTTTGCTCTTCTCAGATTCATCATCGGTTGTTCCTTCATCAACAATATAGTAACACTTCTTATGATATTTTGGCTTGAACTTCTTGTGCTTGTACTTAGGCTCTTTGTTAGGACATCTAGAAGCAATGTGACCAATCTTATTACATGCAAAATGCTTCAAAGACAACTTTTCTTCATACTTACCAGACCCCTTAGGTAGTTTCTTTGCAAATAGGGCTTCAATTTCTTCAAGCTCTCTTTCTTCTTTCTTAATTTGTTCCCATTCTTTAGCACATCTACCAAGCTTAGAATAAAATTTACCAGGGTCATAACTTTTCTTATCCTTAGAAATAGTAGCTTTAAATGCATATTCAAATTTAGAAAATTTGTCTCTAAATTCACTCATTTCAAAAGTAGCTAACTTACTAACCAATGTATCTCTTATCACATTAGTCACACTTCTGATTTCTTCAATAGTAGAAACTTTATGATTGTAAGCAGGAAGCAAGGCTCTCAGGTTTTTAGAAACAGTCTCATTCTCATCCAATGTTCCGCCAACACATCTGATCTAGTCAAGGATGAAGGGAACTCAAAAAGATCTGTTAAATCCTTGCAACATAAGTCACACAATGGAAAAAACATGTAACAACATGGAGATATGAACGATCAACCTTCTTTATTACTATTAAAAAATCATATACAATAGATTTGCAACATACAATCATACAAGCCTGCTTACAATCAGAAACTCTTACAAAATCCTTAGCTACAACTACGAAAAGATAATATTATAAAAGTTGTCCCTTTAGGAACAAATTCATAAGATTATAAATCCTTCGCAAACATTAGGTTAGCCTAAAAAGATTACATTTCTCAATAAGAAAGAAAACATATTATAAACAATAGGTCAGGACCCAAATCATACAGATCTACTTTCAATGAATGAAATATGAATCAAGATCCCTCAAGTAGGTCAGCCACAAACGTAACATCATCGATAAATGATTTGTTAAGCTTCGCTGACCAGGAAATCCTTTGCAAGATCAGAAAATACAAACTGGTCAGAAAATATGAAGAACAATACAATCCTGCAAAGAAATCTGCAAGATCTCACATGCGAGGTAACCAAATGAAGCTTGAAGCTATGGAAAGGTTCAAAATGATGCCTAGAACAAGCTATAAGGATCACAAGAGCAAAAGAACCAAACTAAATGATCACAAAAAGAAACACCAAGACTAATCAAAAAGGAAAACAAGAAAACAAATATTTTTGGTTGATGCAAGATTGCCAAGATCCCAAGATGCTCCTGAATCAGACACTCGGGGTTATTTGAAAAGTGACCCTCTCACTTTGTTGGGGCCAAAGGAAAACAAAAAAAAATGGTCAACCTCATTCTAAGAAATCCATGAAGAATCTTCCACTGGTTTGTCCTTCTATTTGACAAGATACTCCATATTTTGCTTATCTCTTGTGCTTTTACCAACTTTGTTATCCAAAATATTCTATATCTGATCCAACTACTTCTTAGGATACTGTTGTTCCACATATGATCCATCACAGCTATTGAGATACGATTCTTGATACTCAAACAAATCTTCAACATTTAATATAGGTGATATATCCATGTCTTATGGTAGCTCCACTTCATATGCATTCCCAAAATTAAATCTCCTCAAGATATTACAAGGTCCAAATTTCTTCATCCTCAGCTTGTTATAAGTGCCAACAGGAAATCTACCCTTTTGTAAGTATACCATAACTTTATCTCCTACCTAAAATTCCTTATGTCTTCGCTTCTTATCTGCTCTCCTTTTATAGGCTTGGTTTATTTTCTCCAAATATTGTCTAACTCCTTGATGGAATGACTTCATAACCTCAGCAAATTCTTTGTATTTGACACTCTTCTTAACATCATGACTGACATCCCTCAATTCTGACACTCCTTTAGGATTAAACCAGTAACTATCTCAAATGGTGTCTTCTTTGTACTCCTATTTACTAAACTGTTATATGCAAATTCTGCTTAAGGAAAAGCTAAATCCCAATTTCCATGCTTCTCTCCAACTAAACATCTAAACAAATTCCTTAAAATTTTGTTCACAACCTCTGTCTATCCATCATTATGTGGATGTAAAGTATAAATTTACTTCTAATCAGCCGTCATCTTCTTCCAAAGTGTTCTCCAAAAATAACCAACAAACCTACTATCCCTGTCTGAAATAATACTTTTAGGTAATCCATGTAATCTCACAATCTCCTTGAAAAATAGATCAACTACATGTACTGCATCTGTAATCTTCTTAAAAGGAATGAAATGTGTCATTTTAGAAAATCTATCAGCAACCACAAAGATTGAATCATAGCCTCTTTGTGTCTTTGGCAATCCGGGAACAAAATCCACACTGACTTCTTCCCAAGGTCTAATTGGCATTGTCAAAGCTATATACAATCCCACATTCTGAATACTACCTTTTTCAACTTGACACACTTTACAACCCTAAACAAAATTTTGGACATCCTTCTGGACTTGCCACCAAAAGTAGTTCTCACTTACCAAGGCTACTGTCTTATCAATGTCAAAATGCCCTGCCAATCCTCCACTATCTTTCTTCTTAATGAGATTATCTCCCATAGAACTTATGGGTATACACAATTGATTACCTATGAATAAAATTCCGTCCTGAATAAATCTAACCTCTTACTTCTATCTACAACAATAGGTTCTCTGCAATCTTTCCAAGGTTCGGTGAAGTCTGGGTCATTCTCATACAATACATGTAATTCATCAAATCCCAACACTGTAATCCTCATTTCAATCATAAAATTCTTTCTCCTACTCAAGTCGTCAACAACTATACTTTACACACCACTCTTAAGTTTCAACACAAATGTATAGCTTTGTATGAACTCAACCCATCTCACATGTCTATGATTTAACTTACCTTGATTGTTCAAGTAATTAAATGCTTGATGATCAGTATAAAGCACAAACTCCCTAGGCAAAAAATAATGTCTCTATTTCTTCAAGGCTTAGATTATAACATAAAATTCATGATCGTACATTGAATACCTTCTTTTAGCATCATTCAACTTTTCAATGAAGTATGCAACAGGTCTTCCTTCTTGAATTAAGACAACTCCAATTACATTTCCACTAGCATCACAATCCACTTGAAATACCTTACTGAAATCAGGTAAAAATAACATCGATTTGTCTATCACCTTTTTCTTTAGAAATTCAAAACTCCTCTGTGGTCCACATGTCCACTTGAATTCCTTCCTATCTCCCCTCATGGTTTTAGTCATCGGTCCATAGATTGAACTAAATTTTTTTATGAACTTTCGGTAAAAAATAGCCAACCCATGGAATGATCTTAACTCTCTAACATTATTCGGTGTAGGCCTCTCAACAATGGCTTTCACTTTCTTAAGATCCATCTTCAATCCTTCAGCAGATATTACAAATCCCAAATACACTAATTCCTCTTTCATGGAAGTACACTTTTTTATGTTGATTAGCAACTTCTCCTCCCTTAACCTCTGCAAAACTTTTCTAACATGCATAAAATGCTCCTCTTTTCTGTTACTGAAAATCAAGATATCATCCAAATACACATTGACAAACATACCCAATGATTTCTTCATAACTTCATTCATTATCCTCCTGAAAGTACTAGGCGCATTAGATAATCCAAAATGCATTACCAACCACTCATATAATCATTCATTTGTCTTGGATGCATTCTTCCACTTATCACCTTCCTTGATTCTAATATGATGATATCCACTCTTCAAATCTATTTTTTTGAAGTATCTAGCTCCACTCAAACAATCCATCAAATCGTCCATCCTTGGAAAAGGAAACTGATAATTAATCATGATTCGGTTGATGACTCTAGAACCTATACACAACCTCCATTGTCCATCTTTCTTAGGTGCTAATACTATAGGAACTGTACACAGAATAATCATATTTTATCAGATCAATCCTCATTGCAACAAATCTTGCAGTTACTTATTGATTTCTTCATTCTCTGTTGGTGTCATTAGGATTAAGTAATACTGAGAGGGTGTTGAATCAGTATTACATCACTTTAAACATGAACTTAATAATTTCCAACTTAACCATATAATTATTGAAATGAAAAGAACATAAGCACACAACACATAACTCATAACACCATGAATTATAGTTGAGGAAACTCTGGGAAAGGGAAAACCCTGGTGGGGATGGTACCCAAAAATATGTACTAAAATTATTGTGTGCATGTTAGGAGACCTATCCCTATTAGGATCTGAATATTACATTAGCACATTTCCTTTTTAGAGGAATACAAAACCCTGTTAAAGGTGCACTGAGCACACTGCTCTTACAATCATAAATAGTTATGTTGCAATCAATTCTCAGTAGTGAACATTACAAGCAACATCTATGCTTAGATAGTTCCAATTGTAGCCCGTATCAATATCTGTCTGACATCACAATGCATCCGTCCATCCATCTATCATTCATTCATACTACTACTTTGCTTTACAAAAATCTCTCCATGTATATATATA
>MU224591.1:979912-996750 GCA_018584345.1 Thuja plicata | reverse complement strand
ACACAAATAGGAGATCCAATTTTGATCAACCCCAAAGGGTTAATACACAAATGAATCCACTATTTAGAAAGAGACCATGAAAGGGGATCTTAAATTCTGTAAATTGATTGATTAATATGATTAATGATAGTAATTGAAAAGAATAGGAGAAACTACCAACCTTACAAAATGGCAGATCAAATATTACTATTTTCTGAGATCTATAGACTATTTCTGGAGATGTTGATAGTTGATACCGAACCAAAACACAGAGATGGACAAAACCCAGAAATATTTTTCTGTCTGTATGTCGGCTTATGAAAAAGGTTGACCCTGTACCACTTTTTCCAACTCGATCTGCTCAACTCTGAAAGTGTCCCTGTTCGCACAGTCTAAAAGAAATCCGAAAAGGGTATCCAGATCTGGCCTTAGATCTACAGTCCCGAACCTGTACCTGCAAGAAAAATTTTTGTTTGTTGGGGGAAAGGGGTTTGCCTTGGTCAAACCCTAGTTTTGGAATTAACCTTAATATATGTAATTGAAAATTGCATAAAGAATAACAAGTGTCATCCTATATGTTGTTTTGTTAGGAAAACTAGTCACCAGTATCAAATCCATACAATGGCTAATACTCCTCATAGGTGGTAATTCATCAGGGACATTATCTAATATGATGTCTGCATACTCATTCAGTAATCTAGTAATTTCTTCAAGTTGTTCTTATATTGAGACAATCTCCTTAGAATTCTTAGTTACTAAAGAAAAACACACATTATCATGCCTAATCATTCCATCCAAAAACTTTCTTCCATCCACTAAACAAATTCTTGCACTAGTACACACTTCACTCTTAAGGGGTTCCTCTGAAGGTGACCAATTTTGCTTCATTCCATTAGCAACAATGGTGTACACATTCTTCCTACCATCATGTATAGATTTCCTATCATACTTCCACGGTCTACCCAAAAGGATATGACACATATCTGTAATAATTTCATATAAAACCTCATCATAATACTTCTCAATCTTGAATCTAACTAGGCATTTTTCACTTACCAGTACCTTTTTTTCATCTTGTATCCATGCGATTTGATAGGATTTAGGATACTTCAATCTATGCAAATTTAGTTTTCTAACCAACTCCTCGTAGGAAATATTATTATAAGAACTAACACTGTCTATGACAATATTTCACACCTTGTCTTGTACCTTGCATCTGGTTCTGAACAAATTCTTCCTCTCTAAAGGTTCCATATCTTGCTCTCTGTAATATAGTTTTCTCCACGTTATCAAGGTTTCTCCATCCTCTTCTTGATTATTATTTACTGATCCAATGGACTCCTCATTCCACAAATGCTTTTCGCCTACTGCCTTCTACATTCTTCTCAGAGTTGCCTCATTTTCATTGAAAGGCTCAATGTTCTACTTGTGCCACATTTGAAATAAGTGCCACTAGAATTCCTTCTTTCACCACTACCTTGTCCTTAATTATGATAGCAAGTCCTATCATTCCTCTTATAGTGATCATTATCCTTAGTATCTGACTCACTCCTACCATGTTTTGTAGAAGACCTACCTCCTCCAACATTAGTACTAGATTGGCCTCTTTGAAATCTTCCTCCTCTACCTCTTTGCCTTTTCTCATGTCTTCGGTTCAACTTTTTTTTAGCCTTCAAAGACCACTTGTGACTTTCTTTCACACTCCTAATCTGTAACAGACTAATTTCATCTTGTATTGACACCCTTAAACTATTAAGGTAGTGAGAAACTTGTTCAACTTCATCATCTATGTGACCAAATCTAATATTTAGTTTGTAAAACTCATCAGTATAACTCTTAACACTTAAGTCCCTCTGCTTCAAGTTCTGCAACTTTCAAAATAGACTTACATGGTAATCCTCAGAGAAAAACCTAGCCTTTAATTTATTCACCATTCTATCCCAAGATTTGATCTTGTCTTTACCCCTTCTCTGTCGATCTTTTTTTTAATGTTCCTGTTAAAGTTTGAGGTCAGAATATGTCTTTTAATTTTCTTTTGTAAATCCAATATATATATATATATATATATATATATATATATATAATTTCTATATATATATATTACTGATATAGTAATAGATATATAGATATATTTATATTTAATATTATGTTGTATGAATGAGACTTGCATTCAAAATATGTTGTATATTCTTGTCTTCAATCAAATGGCAATTGAATATAAATATAGAAGACATAATGATATAGAGGCATGTCTCTTTGAAGAGACATGACTCTATATAATCATGTATTTTCAATATCTAAATTACTCATTTGAAACCGATAATATTAATCAATACTAAGCCATTTAATTTCAACCGATATCCTTGGTGATACCCGATTGGTGATGCCTGATCATATCCGATTGGTGTCACATATTTTTGCCACCTCATATTACTTAAGACCGACGACAATGTCAATTCGATATTGACTAAATCAGTGTCAATTGGTATTTAAATAAATGGATATCAATCAATATTTTGTGAATTGACCGATACTAATTAGTAACACATAAAACAATAAGTATTATGATAAAATAATATAATATAACTTTATGTATGTATATTATTATATATTATAATAATATCATTAATATTATATATATTAATATGCATATATTATGGAATGATATTATTTTATACTGTTTTATTTGATCAATTCTACATAACATCAACACTCCCTCTTTAGCTAGGGAAGATAAAATTTATCAAAATGCAATTCACAAAAGATCCATTACTTTTAAGAGAGAAGATATTACCTCATCTTGATATCAAGAGATATGGTCTGACCAAGAATGTCAAGTCTCGTGATATTCACCATAAATCAAAAAATATTTTAGATATCACCTCAATATGATATCAGAGATGTGGTTTGACCAGGAATATCAAGTCTCATGATATTCACCATAACTCAAAAGTATTTTAGATCTCACCTCAATATGATATCAGAGATATGGTTTGAGAAAGAATATCAAGTCTCATGATATTCACTATAACTCAAAAAATATTTTAGATATCACTTGAATATGATATCAGAGATATGGTTTGACCAAGAATATCAAGTCTCGTGATATTCACCATAACTCAAAAATTATTTTAGATATCACCTGCATATGATATCAGAGATATGGTCTGACCAAGAATATCAAGTCTCATGATATTCACCATAACTCAAAAAATATCCTATAGGTAATGTGCACTTACCATAAGAACATTCACATCATCTATTATGATCTGTTTCAGCCATCACAAGATCCCTATCACAATAGAAGATGTCATCTATCATGATATGTTTTAGCCATCACAAGATGTCTATCATAATATAAGTTGCCATCTATCATGATCTGTTTCAGCCATCACAAGATGTCTATCACAATAGAAGTTTCCATCTATCATGATATGTTTCAGCCATCACAAGATGTCTATGACAATAGAAGATTCCATCTATCATGATCTATTTCAGCCAACACAAGATGTCTATCACAATATAAGATCAAGTTATTGTAAGATCGTCACCTTTCAATAACTTCAACAAATACAAGTGATAATCATTTTGGAAGTCGTCACTTCCTCATGATTTACACAGGGCCCATTTAGCCATGAACAAATATTTTAATATTTTCATTTGTACAATAATCAAATATATAATCACATCAAGTATTACCTCAGAAGTGTTCTATCTTTATCAGTGAACTCCCTCTCAATCTAGATATTTAGAATACAAGTTTCTCTGAATACAATTCTGAGTTATTGACTTCAGTAAGGGTAGCTTGATGTTTGAGTCTGTCAGGACATCTTGTTGCACTGTGACCATATTTGTCACATCTATAACATTGTACTGTAGAGTACTCTCTTGGTTTCTTGAATGGTTGTTTACCATATGAATTCTTTCCCTTTTTCCTTTTCAAACTAGTGCCAAGAATCTGAACATCTTCTTTTATGGGTTCCATGATTCTTCTAGATATTAGATTACACTCTTCTTTAAT
Source organism: Thuja plicata (assembly GCA_018584345.1). NCBI lineage: Eukaryota > Viridiplantae > Streptophyta > Pinopsida > Cupressales > Cupressaceae > Thuja > Thuja plicata. The sequence goes on along the minus strand of MU224591.1, from coordinate 992,750 downwards.
GCAATCAATTTTTAGTCGATCAAATTTGGGGAGCTTCGAATGAGCACTTACTCCTTGTCTAAAGTTTTCCCATGACATAGGAAGTCCATTTAAAGTTACCATAGTTAACTCTTTACTATCAAAGATGTGACCAATTGTCGACAGTTGGTTTCTTAATTTTTTTATCCTCATAAAGTATGAGGTAATGGTCACTCCTTTATTCATTTTAATATTAGATAGTTGATTTTTAAGAGTAAGGATCCTGCTAGTCTTGTTGATCTCATACATGTTTTCCAAGGCTTTGAACATTTCATATGCAGAGTCTAACTTTGTGGTAATGGGTAGTAGATGATCTTTTAATCCATGTACTAATAGCTCCATTGCTCTGGTATTGTCCTTTTCCCATTGGCTCTTTTCGTCATTCTCATTAGGAGGATTTTCTAAAATTGTTTTTAACTCATTCTTTCTTAGTATTAGCATCATCCGTAGTTTCCAAGATTCAAAATTTGAAGCACCTTCAAGTCTGTCTTCAAGTTTGATTTCATTCACCATTTTGTAGGTATAAGATTTTCAACAAATATATAATTTAAAACTGATCTTAAACTTTCTTCAGTCTAATCGGATCTCCCTTCAAGCAGTTAGGCTTTATAGAAGTAACCTAGCTCCGATACCATGTTAAACTTTGAGGTTAGAATATGTCTTTTAATTTTCTTTTATAAATCCAATATATATATATATATATATATATATATATATATATATATATAATTGCTATATATATTATTGATATGGTAATAGATGTATAGATATATTTATATTTAATATTATGTTGTATGAATGAGACTTGCATTCAAAATATCTTGTATATGCTTGTCTTCAATCAAATGGCAATTGAATATAAATATAAAAGACATAATGATGTAGAGGCATGTCTCTTTGAAGAGACACAACTCTATATAATCATGTACTTTCAATATCTAAATTAATCATTTGAAACCCATAATATTAATCGGTACTAAGCCATTTAATTTCAACTGATATCCTTGGTGATACTCGAATGGTGATGTCCGATCATATCCGATTGGTGTCACATATTTTTGCCACCCGATATTACTTAAGACCGACAAAAATGTCAATTTGATATTGACTAAACCGATGTCAATCGGTATTTAAATATATGGATATAAATCGGTATTTTGTGAATTGACCGATACTAATCGGTATCACATAAAACAATAAGTATTATGATAAAATGATATAATATAACTTTAAGTATGTATATTAATATATATAATAATAATATCATTAGTATTATATATATTAATATGCATATAATGTAGAATGATATTATTTCATACTATTTTATCTGATCAATGTTGCATAACATCAACAGTTCCCACCATAAGGATGCATGTCCTTTTAACTTGGTACAAGCATATTTTACCTTCTTCTCCTCTCTAGTTCATTCAAGCTCAAAGTACTTGTCCATCTTTATGATCCAGTCTATTAATTCATTGGCATCCAGGTTGCCATGATAGTCAGGTGGATTGAAATGAGATTTCTTATTCACATTGGTCAAAGATCTGATGAACCTCTTCTCTTCTTGATTCAACTCTGGTTAAGCCTCATTGTTCTCTCCTTCCCTTGATTGATTCTAATTTTTTTCATCTAATTCTTCACCACTTGCATATTCTATATGTTTTCCTCTTCTCTGAGAACTTTCCACCACTTCTAATCTAGTAGAAATTTGTCTCAAAAAATCCATGAAAACTGGAGCTGCATTCCTTGCTCCACCTCTAGCATTCCTCCTAGACATCTTCACAATATTCAATAGCTGTAGGTAAGATCCTTTCTTTTTCCACCCCACAAGAAAACCCTAGGTTGCAAAAACCTAGCTATGATACGACTTGATGCAGTCAAGGATGAAGGGAACTTAAAGATATTTGTCGAGTCCTGGCAACATGAGTCACACAACAAAAACAATAAGCAACAATAGGGATATATGAGTGATCAATCTTCTTTATTATTATATGAAAATCACACACAGTGGATTTGCAACATGCACTCATACATGCCAGGCATACAAGCCTAATTACAATTAGAAACCTTCACAAAATCGTTAGCTACAACTATAACAAGATAATCTTATAAAATCTGCCGCTTTAGGAACAAATCTATAAGCTTATAAAGCCTTCATAAACATTAGGTCGGCCCAAAAAGATCACATTTCTCAATAAGAGAGAAAATGTATTACAAACAACAGGTTAGGACCCAAATCATCAGGATCTACATCCAATGAATGAAATATGAATTGTGATCCCTCAAGTAGGTCGGCCACAAATGTAACATCATCAAGAAATGAGTCGTTAAGCTTCACGGATCTAGAAATGCTTTGTAAGATTGGAAAATACAAACTGGCTAGAAAATATGAAGAACAATATAGTCTCGACAAGAAATCTACAAGATCTCACATGTGAGGTAACCAAATAAAGCATTAATTTATGTAAAGGTTCAACATGACACCTAGAACACGTTGTAAGGATCACAAGAGAATAAGATCCAAACTAAATGATCACAGAAAGAAACATCAATACTGATCAAATAGGAAAATAGGAAAACAAATGTTTTTCATTGATGCAAGATTTTCAAGATGCCAAGATGTTGCTGCATCAACATCTAATTCGACAAACAAGTTCAGTGATCTTATTCACATAGGAAGTAATATTCTCATATTCTCTCATCCTCAATGTTTCACATTTTCCTTTTAGACTCTGTAACTAGGTTTGCTTCACAAACTCATCTCCTGCATATATTGTCTCCAACTTTGTCTGTAATTCATGTACAGTTTCTAATCCCAAAATGTTTATATACTCATATCATATAAGACACTCTTCAAATATTCTTTTTTCTCTCATATTATACTTGAATTATTTCTTCTCATCAACAATCACAATAGAAAGATCAGTAGGAATCTTGTAATCTTTCTTTGTAACAGTTCAATATTCTTCACAAAGACATCTCAAGTGTGTAATCATCCGGTCCTTCCCTACAGTATAATTTTTTCCATCAAATCTCAGACTCCCCTTCTTAAATTCTGACATCCTAGATCTCCTCAAGTGGTCAAGCTTCCCAAAGAGGACACTAGCTCTGATACCAATTTTTAGACCTTAATGAGCACACACAACTGAGAGAAGGGGGGTGAATCAGTTGTGTCACAAAATCATAAAATCTTAAACAAATTATATACTTTAATATCAGATCTGAATGATAAACAAGAAAGAAATATCATAACACAATAATCAACATGTAACACCAAGATTTTGAATGTGGAAACCCTGTTAAGGGAAAAACTACGGTGGAGATGGAACCCACAAGATGAATGCACTTTTTTATAAGTATTATACCTTGTTAGGAGTATTACAAAGGGGAATGCACATGCATTCAAGCACACTTCCTAGAGCTCACTGCTCAAATACAACAAGGATCTCAATCCCAAGGAAGGCTCACTTCCTTACAACAATCTTTGATCTCAAATCATAGAGGACATATTTTCCAAGCTCACAAACTGAAAAACAACAGCTCTAATATGCCTAAAAATTTCCAATGAAGTAAAATAAATCTCTTCCTTAATTGAAGATTCCACTCATACCTCTTCTCTTCATTATATCACTCTCTCTCTAGGCAATTACAAATGATTAGATATATATACACATTACATCAATTTATCTCAACTAGGTTTGTCAGGGACCTAATTACAAAACATTAATACATTACACCTCAATACTCAATGTGATCCATTGAATGTAGGCTAAGACATAGCAATGATCCATAACCATATCTCAAACATGCTCCAGATCTGTAGATCACGCCACAAACCTTCGCAAGATGCTACATCACCAAGTCGGCCAAGAAATCATCAGGACATCAACATGCCACGTTAAATTCACCAAATTTGGTCACATAATCCAATGCGATCTAGCAACACAAATAGGACACAGTCAAGAAGGATCAACAAGTAATGTGAAATACAAAGACACCAATAGGAACATCTCTATCATAGAATCCATTCACTTCTCAACTCTATTCATCAAGAAAACAAATAAAAAGTCACTGTCATAAAATAAAATTTGCTTGCCAACATCCAAATCATGAAGCACTCAAGCCGAGGACACACATCCATGTCCCAAACTCACCACTAGGTTAGCAATCAAGAATATTGTATAATTGATCCACACCAATCCAAATACTGAAACATAGTCACGGTGTGAAAAAACAAAATAGAAGTCTCTAATAAATCCATCATAAATAACTCAAAACATTATGTGATCCCCTGCCACTTGAACAAGGTCAAGTACAAACATCCCAGAATGCAACTGTATGATTGCAACATTATATCTTTACTATAGTATCCCTACCAAATAAATAATCTCACTGAATAAACTAGGAACACTGTCACTAACAGTAGGAATATGTTGACACCAATGACAAAACATTAATGTCAGCACACATATGCACAATCTGAACAACATCTCAACAATATCCAACAACAAGTGCATATATATTGTGAAACTACATGAGGGTGTTTTATGACATTATTTTTTCAATAAATTTGAGCTTCGTGTGGAGTAGACGGTGGTATATCTAGCATTAAGGCATGTAAATGTGGCCAATACAAGTCAGCTACACTCAATGTGAAGAAAATTATAGGTGTACCAATTTGATGCAACATGTCAGCCAATTATGTACAACATTTTCTCCAATATAATTTTATACTCTTCAAAGAAGTTCCAAATAACATCAATTGTTCAACTAATTGTGGCTATGGAATATTCTTCATGTATTCATGAAACTTATTTATTGTTATTGGCATTTTATGGAGACTTCTTGTAAGGAATATTGCACTTGACGCTTATGCACATGCGATGTATTATTACCATATTTTTCATGTAATATCAAAATCTTGGATGTTTTCCAAATTGTTTGTCCTTATACTATAGTAGGTGCTTCCCAAAGTCATGCAAGATATACTTTCTTGATATGTAGTTCTAGCCAGTCACATTTTCCATTAGGAAATAATGTTGAAAATGTGATGTCAAGTGATCTTGATATAACATATTTGTTTATTGGAGATGAATTGATTAGTGGGAAGTCAATTAATGTTGTTGGATTTGTATTTTGATTATTTATCCACTCTTCAACTAATTTCATTTCTTTCTGTGTACTAGGTGGTTTTGGAGCGATTGATGTGGTGTGATCGGTGACATCGCCTTCATTATTCATTATTAGTCTAGGGAAAATTATTTCATTTGTATTTGAATCAAATTCCATATATACCACCCATGGGCTAATATATTTTCATCATGCTTGATCATAAATTTTGGAGAGAATTTTCATTATTTATGGAATCTAAGTAGAACTTGTCATGTGTAATTATGTAATATAGACATGATTCATGTTTACTATAAAGTGGTAGCTTGTGCTACTTTGATCTTTTTTTGAACTGTGACTATTGGAAAGTCTTGAATAGAACGTGGTAATGTCTCTGATATGTGTTTAATATGTTGTAGAAAATATATAGGTGTTTAATAATATGTAACAGATTAAGGTACATAACTTTGAGATCAACGATGATCAAACAATCTAAAATGTTGATGATAAAAATTGCTCACAATCGAATCCAGAAAACAATCACATAATACAGATGGATTATGGAAATATAATATGTTTAAGCCTATGTAGGAATGTTTTTCAACAAGCGCATAAATTTATGCACTTATTTTTAATTGATCAAATACAAATGACTACACGTAGGTTTAATGAAAGGTTTTTAAAGGTGAAAAAGAGTGCAACAAGATTCACAAGTTTATGCATGATCTCACACTTATTCACCTATCCTATTGTATTGGGAGGAATATGATACACTAGGTGTCAAGAAGAAGCTCTAGGTGTGTGCATTAATCCTTTATTAATGGGGGAAATGACTATGCAAATATAATTTAAGAAATGTAAGATCTAGGGCTAAATAGAGAGAAAAGTTTTTTTTTGCATCCATAAGAAGGCTAAAAATAACAAACTAATTTTGGGATCAAATCTAAGAATAAAAAACTATAACTAACTTGCAAACCAAATTTTAGGCCAAATTAGGAGGACAAGGGCGACTCCCTTGCCCCAATCCACGATATGGACAAATCACTCACCTTTGTCTTGGCAATTTCCAATGAAATTAATTTCATATTGTAGCTCTTCTCCTTATCCATTTATAACTCTTCCCACACATTCAACAAGTGTTTATGCACATAGAAAAATGGAAAAGATTGTGTAGAAATGGATTTGCCTAAGTCAAACCTCAGTTTAGGAATAAACCTTGAAATAAAAATTAGATATGTTAGAAAGGAAAGCATGCTAATGTATAGTAGATGCTTGATATGAAAGTATGAGTTTATACCTTTGTAAACATTCTTGATGTCAAAATTCTCACGAAGATTCTTGATGTTGACTTTTGGGATAGGGAGATCCTGAATACCTTTACACAAATGCTTAGATATGCAAATTACTCCTTGTCTCTCATGCCTTGAATGCTTGATCTCTTGAACTCAAGGCTTGCTTAATTAAATTTGATTTATTTGAATTGAATTAGATGCTTCTTGATTTATTTTTGAATGCTCTTTATGATTTTTTAATGCTTACCAAAATGAGGCAATCTTGTTTATTTACACCTCCTAGACATTTCAGAATACAAAATTCTAAGGAGGTTGACATGGATCTAGGAATTTTTCTACAACCATATAACCATTACCCAATTGAAATTTGGGGTCAAACATTGGGGATAGGGGCAACCCAAAGTTTCCCTTGTCCTCCCCAGTCACCCGTCTTCTTGAAGGGAACCAAAATTTTGACTAGAGGTCCTATTTAGAGAGTGGATGTTGGGAATATGTGTAAAATCTGGGCTAGATCAAGCATAACAGGTACAAAACCCTTGAAATACTAAAATATAGCCTAACTAAGCAAGAAAGCGTTTAGGGGTAATTTATGACTCTATATTTAGCCCCCACTTTAGTAGAAGTATGAACCTGCTTCATACTCTTGGTAAAGTAGATTAATGCATAGGAAATAAAAAACTTTGTTTAGGAAAAATAGACAAGGAAATGTCAAGCCCCTAAGTGACCTAGGTCCTTAAAATGAGAGAGAGAGAGAGAGAGAGAGAGAGAGAGAGAGAGAGAGAGAGAGAGAGAGAGAGAGAGAGAGAGAGAGAGAGAAANGAGAGAGAGAGAGAGAGAGAGAGAGAGAGAGAGAGAGAGAGAGAGAGGAAAATTGCAAAGAGGTAAGACAATGCAAAGTTTAAGGATGTAAACCCCCAAATAAAGGATCTATGTTGGAAATATATGATGTGCCCAGTGACTGAGAGGGGGGGGTGAATCAAGAACTAATAAAACGTAATCCTTTTAATCCACAATTAGATTAACTTTTTTGTTTGCATGCATAGAACTTGAAAGTAAAGAATCATACACAACACAACACAATATTTTGTTACCCAGAAACCTTCCAAAATAAAGTAAAACTGGGGTGGGGATGATACCCACAAGATTTAGTACTGCAGTATAAATTTAGCCTGTTAGAGCTTACAATGACCACTTCTGATGGTCTGCCCTATTAGGAGCATAGAAAGGACTGTTAAGTCCACCTTGTTAAAGGATTTTGTACAATTCAATGAGTAATGCAACTCTGTTAAGAGATTTAGAGAAAGGACTGTTAGGTTCACCTTGTTAAAGGATTTTTCTGATCCACCTGTGACAATGAACCAGTTGATGATCTATTATGTGCAACTATGATTGCTAAATAAGATCCTTCTGAATATAACTGATCACCTGAATGTGATAGATGAAACTTTGCTGTCCTAAATACTTCTACTCTTAATCAAACTTCCATTTGCATGTATTTACACTTATGCATATATTTCATATATATGCACCATACATACTTATTCTTGGATAAAACAAACTATCTTACATATATATCTTTATCTAAAAAAATAACTTTGTAAGTCGGATTGCAATAAACAAAATGATATTTAAAAATATATGCAAGGTTGAATTCAAACTATCACTCGGGTCCAAAAGTCTACTTGGGTGATAAATTGTCACTCGAGCGATACTGGTCACTCGGGCAATGCTGATCACTCGGGCAACACAGATCACTCGAGACTTTGCATAATGCTTGATGGCTCGGTCGACACAATATGACTAAGTGTTTTGACACTAATTAACAATATGTATTTCCATAAGGTCTACAATCTCCCCCTTTGGCATTAGTGACAAAAACACTTATCATTCAATTCTGTGTCTGATATGTCAAAACTCCCCCTTACCGTCTGCTCGGGTTTGGACATTGCTTCTGCTGCTCGAGTCCAACTGACTGTATTTTTGTGTTTTTCAAAAATTGTTTTTGTAAGGTATATTTTCTACATTATTCCACTGTACATGTGTTTCCTCAATGATATTTCCCCTTAATTACAATACAATGATATTTCCCCCTTGTTTTTGACAAAAATGCCAAAAGTGATATTTACAAGGTTATTCCAAAGTAGGATAGAAAATCACTATGTACCTTCAAAATCTGAGACAAAGTATTGTCCCAATTGTCTTGTAGCACCTTCATGATGTGCAATTCAACTTGTAGCTCTGTAGACAACTCTATCATTAGCTCGGCAATAGAGAAATTGTTGTCACGAATGAGTGTCTTTGCATGTGTTATGCGTTTCTGCATTCCATCCATGTGTGGTAGGAGTTGGCTCTGTATTACTATAAGTGATTCTCTAGTCCTTGCTTCTTCTCTCAACAATTCAGCCTGTAGATCAGTAAGATACTTGATCTTCATGAAGTGAGCGGAACTAGTGCTCGGGTCAAGTGCTAACTGCCTTGCACTTTCCTTCATGTTTGTATCAATCTTCACTATCTTGTTCTTGATCTCCATAGTAAAGTTAGAGGTGTCACTCAACTTTACAAAAAGTGCTACCGCATTGGTCATGGTGGTTTCTAGAGTGCTGATGATATTGGTAAGCTACATCTGGTCAATTGCAATCTTCTTTGCAATATTTTCTAGAACCTTGTGTAGACACCCTAAAATGGACAGGCTTGCGACTTTACATTAAAAACACTAATTTTCATCTATTAATTAATGGTTTTTTAATCATTAATTAATCATCTATTTTCCTCTAAATTCATTCCCCAAATCATCTAATCAAATTCCCAAAATTAATTAAATAATTAATTTTATTTAATTAATTAGCTTTAATTGATTAATTACCATTAATTAATTAATTAAACTCAATTTCCTATAGTTTGAATTCAAATATTTAAACTTACTAATTAAATTCTTCCAATTAAATTAATTTAATTTCATCAAATAAAGCAATTCTTAATCATAAAGAATTCAATTATCTCACATGTTGAAAACAATTATTAAATAAATGAATTAAATATTTATTTATCTTCAAAGAGATAACTCCAATCAGATCACATGGGTTACTCCACCCATCTCTCTAGTCCACATGGGTAACTTCACCCACCTCTTCAGTTCAAAAAGGTAACTCATAATTATCTCTTCAGTTAACCAAACTCTATCTCCTCTTTACCAAATGAAGAGGTGGAGTTTACTGAGGACCTCTCCTATTCCTTTTGATCTCAACCATTCATCTCCCCATCTCTGGGATTGATCTTAGTTTTTCATATCATCACCAATTCCTATATAATAAACCCTTCATAACTATTTGAAGGGTCCAGGATTTCAAGCTCTCGTGCGCCATTACTCCGTCAGTTAGGTTCTAGCATTCAAGCCATCTTGCGACCACACACACACATTTCAATTGTCAAATTCTCAAAGCTTCTCAAGTCATAGACGCTGCCCCGCCAACACTGAGCATCAAGAATAGCGTTTTGGAAGGAGTAGAGAGAAACAATAGAAGCTTCAAGCATCATGGGGTTTGCATTTATTTGTGTTCCTTTCTCTTGTTTGTACATTTTATTGCTCACATTTTTGTTATTCGTTTAGTAGTCATTATATACTTGATTTGCATTCATTTGTGAAACCTTTTCTACTAACCCTCGCCTTTGGAAAGTTGTGGGAATTAGAGAGAGAGGCGTACATTTCGGTGAACCTGACATGAAACAAACAACCCAAATATCTCTTGCAGACAAAGAAATAGATTGATCAACCATGGCCGTATGGTCGTAAATTTAAAAATCACACTTTTCTTTGATATTTGTACTATTTCGCAATTGTTGATATTTTACCGCAATCGTCTATACTGTGCCGCAATCGACTGGTTTAATACCGTAATTGATTGCAGGCTTTCGCAGTCATTCTGTCCATTTCTTGTCTTTTGTCTTCTGGTATTTTTCTGCAATCGCCCGATCCGTGCCGCAATTGCAATAAGTTTGCCGCAATTGACTGATCCATGCCGCAATCGGTAGCATTTTGCCGCAGTTGATAGCTATTTACCGCAATCACAAGCATTTTTCTGCAGTTGCCAGTTATTTACTGCAATCAACAGAACATTACCGCAGTTGCAAGAAGATTGCAACAATCACAGGAAATATTGCAAACATCATATCCGAATCTTCTGCCCATCTATTTCTAAATTGATATTCTTTTTTGGTTTCTATGCAAGATTGGATCAAAGTCACCAACGACAGAGAAGGGTAAGTTTGGTAAGCATCATTCATTATTTCAAAGTTACTTATATCCTTATTTTGCAAATAAATCATTTTTGGTACTAACCTGTTTAAACAACACAAAACTAAAAGGAAATCATTTGTCGATTTGGGTTTAAAAAGAACAGTGCTTGCAAAACATATCACACCTCATATTTCAGATTTGGGCTTAAAATTGACGTGGGGATTAAAATTGAACAAAGGCAAAAAATCTTTCAATTTGGTGCATTAAAACTAAACAAGCAAAAAACACCTACTTTTGGGCTTAAAATTGAACATTCATGCTTGTATGGTGGTGTAGCTTAGTTCACACTTCAAAATTTGGAGCTTAATCGATTTACCTCGTGTCTTGAGTTTTGGGTGCACTTGCACAAACTGTTAGATTAAAAACCTTTATAGTTTTTAAGAAAGGCATGTCCAAGGAATGTGCTTCTTCCTTGGAGAACAACCTTAAACTAGTAATCCTTCCAATCGGTATATAAACAAGGCACGTGAATCAAAGTTCTGTCTTATCTAGCCAAGCCCGGGCGAGGCGTGTTGGTGATAGTCTGGATCAGGTGAATATCCCTAAGGAGCCAGCGTGATCAACTAGGCTCTTAAGTGAGTCATGAACATACAAACCGATTGGAGAGACACCACAGACCCTTACTACAACCTTGATTAATTAGAGGCAAACCCATTTTACCTCTGAATAGATACCTTATTATAGTGCAAGGGGTTGCAGAATTTCCCCCCAAGTTTCCCAACATATGTGTCCCACGGTATTTGTGTAGTGAAAGAGATCTTCACTCCATGGAAATAATACGTGGAAACGGCAAAAACACAGGCACCTACGTCGTGGACCTTCGTGTCCTAGTAGTGTGACAATTGTTGTGTGAGCTAATGGACATTCAAGCATTGGGCCTATAACATTGTATTCTAAGGCCATTTGACCTAGATTAATCTGACTGTTCATTGTTGAGACCTCATGATAACCTTGCAACTTGAAAAAGTTGTAGAACATACACAATTTCAGTCTTCATTCTTCAAAACACAGTGTCTATTGTGCTTGTCTCTTTGATCAGTTTCTAAAAATGCAAAACAAAACATCCAAACTATCAAAATGAGTCAAACGTGTTAAAGTCTAGGGTTGTCAACGTCAAATATCTTGCAAATTAGAAGCATTGTGTGATAAACTACCACAATCGACCATTCATTTTACCACAATCGGTGAAATTGTACCACATTTTGACCAAATATACTATATTCCTCTTCTGACCTAAAAACCTTGAAATAATTCTTCATTTGGTGTCCAAAACTAGTGTCTATCCCAGGAAAATGTGAAGAAATTGTGTGAATCTCTAAACATTAAAGATTACCCTCTCTCTGTAAAACATGATTATTGTCAAAAACATTGTTAGTTCAAAAGCTCAGACTCGATATATCTTGATCTCATCATATCAAACATCATCATCTTTATCAAATTGACTTTGTCCAAGACAAAGGTCGGCTAAATCTTATCTTTTATCATCACCACTTTGAGATCAAGTTATATCAAAACCTGTCCTTAGAATTACCTTTTTCCAAAACATAACTCAAACTTTTCTTAGAAAGGATCCTCTTCTTTGTTTGCTTTATATCACTTGTTTTAGTTACAAAACCTGTACCGCACTATGTCTCAAACACCTCACGGAGGACCTTACACAAGGTCTAAAGCTAGAGCTCAACCTGATGAGTCATATATCAACCGTTCCCCCACTTGGGAGACAGAGCAAGAGAACGATCCCTTCATGAACACCAGTTCTGCTCTTTTTATTGAACAGCCCCGTGGGGCAGCTTTTTTCCAAGATATCACCGAAGAAGAACTTGAAGATGTGGAACAAGATGCCTACTCCACCAAATTAGTTGACGCTATTGTAGAGAGTAACCCTGAACATTACTTGGCCATGCTAATAAAGAAGGGAGTCAAGCTCCCTGCTGAATTCAGTGTATCAACTATATGGCCCGAAAACCCTCTCGCAGGTCAAAACACTACTCACACTCCTCAAGTACTACCTATTGTGTCATAGATCTTTCCACCATTGGCTTTACCCACATCAACATAGACTGTATCCAATCAAACCAATAACCTGACCCAAGCCAGCACATCATCTACTCAAGGCATGACAAGC
>MU224591.1:954379-969742 GCA_018584345.1 Thuja plicata | reverse complement strand
CTATCTCCTCTTTACCAAATGAAGAGGTGGAGTTTACTGAGGACCTCTCCTATTCCTTTTGATCTCAACCATTCATCTCCCCATCTCTGGGATTGATCTCAACTGTTCATATCATCACCAATTCCTATATAATAAACCCTTCATAACCATTTGAAGGGTCCAGGATTTCAAGCTCTCGTGCGCCATTACTCTATCAATTTGGTTCTAGCATTCAAGCCATCTTGCGACCACACACACACATTTCAATTGTCAAATTATCAAAGCTTCTCAAGTCATAGACGCTGCCCCGCCAATACTGAGCATCAAGAACAACATTTCGGAAGGAGTAGAGAGAAACAATAGAATCTTCAAGCATCGTGGGGTTTGCATTTATTTGTCTTCCTTTCTCTTGTTTGTACATTTTATTTCTCACGTTTCTGTTATTCATTTAGTAGTCATTATATACTTGATTTGCATTCATTTGTGAAACCTTTGCTACTAACCCTCACCTTTGGAAAGCTGTGGGAATCGGAGAGAGAGGCATACACCTTGTTCTCAAATTTATTCTCTGCTTTCTTGAGTAACTTCTCTTGACCATTCATATCTGTGTTGAACTTATGGACAATGTCAACAAGTTGGTCCATTATTGAGTCACTCTCATTGACTTCAATCTGCATTACATCTATAAATATAATTTTGACATCTTCAAGTACTTTATTTCTTTGTCTTTCCTTTCAGAGTTTTTGTTGTGTAGCTCTTTTCTTCCACAGTTCTCCCAAAGTATCCATTTGCTCTACAGATAAGCTAGATTGATCCCAATTTGGAATCACAATTTCTTTATCAAGATCTATCTCATCAGTAATTATTAATTTTTCTTTTCCTTTTGTCTGAGGACTCGATGAAGGAACAATTTCCTTACCTTTACCTTCCTCATCCTTTTCTTCAATATTCATTCCAATTAGGTCATTAACCTTTATAGTACCAATTTTTGAATCAATGTTAACTGACGAGTCAATACTGGTAGTAGAAATATCTACCTTGTCTTTCTGTGACTCGAGCATGCTTGGCTCAGTAGTAAGTGGAGCATGTTTCTCGGTTACTACATGTTTAGATGTGGATTCTTCAACCTTGTCCTTGCTTGGAGGTACTATATTCTGGATAGGAGATTGGGGTAATGATTCCATTACCTCAATTGCAATTTGCTCAGCATTGGACTCTTCAATATTCTATACCTCAGGTAGTGTATCATCATTTTCCTATTCTGGAGGGTTTGTAATTGGTACTTCTACCTCATTATCTTATTTTATCTCAAATATTGATTTCCACACTAATGTGGCACGCTAAACTACATTTTCTATGTTTTTGTTCAATATTTGGAATGCCCTGAATCTGGGGGTGTGATTATTTTGATATTTTCTCAAGGCCTCTTTTACTTCTTTGCCCTTCATTGCAGGCATAACTTGCTTTAATGTTTGTTCCCTTATGTCCATTTTAGTTTGGATTGCATTGTTCTAGGGAATGGAGACTGCCTTGAATAGGTTTTCATTCATATAACGCTTCAGCTCGGAGGGGTCATATTTCCATTTTCCCATCTTCTCCACCACTGCTTCTTCAATCTTCTTATTTTCTTCCTTAGTCCTAGAAGCATAATTCAGTGACTTCAGAGAACTCATAGCTCTTCCTTCTTTCAGTTCTTCAATCTTCTGATCAAGTGTGGGTATTGGTTTAGTGAAAACCACAGTATCAACTTTTTCATCATCATCCTCATCTTTACCTAGTACAAGTCTTCTCCTTGATCTTCTCATGGCGATAACAGGGGTAGTGTCATTTGCCTTTTTCTATTTGGGTGTTGCCTTCCTCTTTTGAGGAGGAGGTTCAATATCAATCTCTTCCTTTTCTTCTTCAGATTCAACATCCTCTATTTTAACTGTATCCTCTTTACTCTCAGAGATGGAAGGAGAGTAGGAGGTCTTTCCATACTTCTTCTTGAATGTATCAAGCCTCTTCTTTCCTCTTTTCAATATCTTGGGAATCTCAATCACCAAAGATATCATGTTCTTTGCTTCCTCACATGTTCCAAAGTAGGGTGCCTTTGGATTGGCAGGTTCATTTACAAGAGCCTCTATGATATCTTTTGTGTCATCTTTGTTGACTCCATATGACATGGGTTTTACCAATGCAACCCTGGGCTTTGCTACTTGTATATAAACCTTATCACAATCAATTAGGAAACAAATTTCATCTTTGTAGTTTTCAACAAGTTGTTTGGGAATTTTGTACCTACTCTGCATCTTATGTTTGAAATTCTCAAAGTATCCATCCATAATGTTATCAAAGTTATCTCCTAACTCAGCTATGAATTCATTAATCTGATGGATTATTGGACTATCCTTCTTCCATGCTATTGTACCCTTGGAGGGAAATAATTTATCAACATAAAATATTATGCAGATTAGAAGAGAACCAAACTTACATGAATTGGATTTGGATACTCGGATGCTTTCCATATTATTTCTCAACTAGATGAGCTGTAATTCTGCCAGGTCGAATACCAGATTCTTCTTCACCACTTTGTATGCTAGGTCAACGGCTTCACACGGAATGTTGTTGGGTCTTCTTGAACTGTATATCTTGTGGGCTATAACATGAATGCCAAATTTGAATTCCATATCAGTTACTCTGTTAAGTCTCATGCCTCTTCCATCCCACTCGGAAAGAGTTAACTCAGCTAGGTCATCCCGGGTTAGGGTTTTGGTAGCTTTCGGCTTTTCTAGCATAGGGAACCCAGTGACATGGTCAATTATCTACTTTGTGGTTTTCACAGGATGTTCCAACCATAGGTGCATGTCGTGGACACAACTAAGAACATATCTCATCCATTTTGTATGGAAATCCCTTGGCATGTGCATGATGTATGTCAAACCCTTGGTTTCGAGGTGCTTATGCTCGGGCTTCAAACTCCCATTTGTACATAATTCATCATATGCCTTATTCATCTCAATAGTTCCAAGCTCCTGTATGTTGTAGTGATAGAAGCTTTGAATGTCGTTAACCAGTAACACTCTTGGAGGAATCAGGGAATGATCTCCCATCGGGTCTATCTCCTCTGCAATTGTCAGATAAAGCTTAAACACTAGCAGATCAAAAATTGCATTTCTTACCAACATCTCAGAACCTTTCTTGACCTTGCTGCTGGAAGTGGATGCCATATTTGTTCAGATGAAATGATCAAACTTTGCTTTCAATCACAAATTTGTACTGAATTTCTAAGGGCTCTGAATTGATTTGTAAACTGAAAACTTTGTATGCAATAATATTTACAATCCTTCATTTTTAAGAGATTTTCAACCATTAGAGTATTTCATTAAATGCTCCATACATAGTAGCTGGCATGACTCAGGTGTTTCTCAAGGATTCACTCAGAAGCTCGGGTGAAACCAACTTTCCAATTATCAATATTGTCTGACATAGCTCGGTTAAGCTAGAGTAGCTCGGGTGTTACTAACATTCTAACTCGGATAGAATTATAATATGTCCTCATGCAGATTTGGACTGTTAGCTTATCTGGAATTGATGTAGGATGGATTGTATTACATAGTTCCAATCATCTCCTTATATTCATATTCTGTAATGGTAGATCCACTCATTTCACTATTTAGGGTGTCAACAGATCCTTCATTTCTTCAATCTGAATTATCTAAGGATTTCCTTACCCATTGCTTTCTCATCTGACTTATGAGACTTTGGCTTTGCCATTCTCAAAACCAGTATCAAATTTTTCTTTGTTCATACAGTTCTTTCTTAGATGACCGAGTTGCTTGCACACATAACATCTCTTAGTAGGATCCATTTTTATAAAGTGAGTCTTCATACAGTTTGCACCAATGTGTCCATATTCACCACAATGGCCACATCTGTACCATGTGTTGTAATCCCAACCAAAGATTTCCTTGGCTAATTATTCAGTAGGATTCCAATTCTTAGTTCTGCACTCGGAAGATCTATGACCTTGTTTGTTGCACTTGTAGAATTTTCCTTCAAACTTAGGTTTCTCTTTACATTCACTTGCTCTATGTCCATGTTTGTTACAAATGTAGCATTTACCATTAAATTTTGACTTTCCATTGCTCCAACATTTATTTGATGTATTCTCTAACTTACCATAATGATTGCATGTAGGCTTGTTGTTCCTTTGAGCTCCTTGTTGTGAGGATTCACCTTGTTCAGTGTAACCTAATCCAGACTGTCCATGATGTCTGAATTCTATTTCTTGATCCATGTTGGTTTGTGAATTCATCATACTTTCATTTGTTTTCTTTTCAGTATTGAGATCATTTTGCAGTCTTTCATTTTATGTTCTTAGATTGACAACTTCATGTGTTGCATTGTTGAGTTGACTTACCAAATCAGTTTGCTGAAGTGACAAGTGTTGGATTTCTTTTTCTTTTTCTTATAATCTTGTACTTAGCAGTCTTTTATCTTCTTGTGCTATATTTCTGTCATCTTCTGCTTTGTTCTTTAGTTCCATCACTTTGCATATTTTGTTTGAGTGAATTTCCTATTCGCTTTTCAACTTTCTGACTTCTTCATGTAAAGCGAGGTTCTTTTTAATTAAGTCTTCAATTGCTGCATCGGCTTCTTCAGAACTTTTTTCCTTGAAAAAGTATTCAATTATTTCTTCTATGTAGTTCTTGTCATTCATCTGTACTGCTAATTATTTTCTTCTTTTCAGGGAAAGAGAGAGTTGCTCCTTCAGTTTTATGATCTAATCCATGGCCAATTTAAGATCTATATTTTCATTCTAAATGGCTTTCTCCAGTGTGTATATTTCCATAGCCTCTGATCTTTTCTCAAGCTATTAAACTTCTGATAAGAGAACCGCTACTCTGATACCAATTGTTGGAAATATATGATGTGCCCAGTGACTGAGAGGGGGGCGAATCAAGAACCAATAAAAATTAATCCTTTTAATCCACAATTAGATTAACTTATTTGTTTGCATACATAGAACTTGAAAGTAAAGAATCATACACAACACATAACACAATATTTGGTTACCCAGAAACCTTCCAAAAGAAAGTAAAACTGGGGTGGGGATGATACCCATAAGATTTAGTACTGCAGTATAAATTTAGCCTGTTAGAGCTTACAATGACTACTTCTGATGGTCTGCCCTGTTAGGAGCATAGAAAGGACTGTTAAGTCCACCTTTTTAAAGGATTTTGTACAATACAATGAGTAATGCAACTCGGTTAAGAGATTTAGAGAAATGACTGTTAGGTCCACCTTGTTAAAGGATTTTGTTGATCCACCTGTGAGAATGAACCAGTTGATGATATGTTCTGTGCAACTATGATTGTTGAATAAGATCCTTTTGAATATAACTGATCACCTAAATGTGATAGATGAGACTCTGATGTCCTAAATACTTATGCTCTTAATCAAACTGCCATTCGCATGTCTTTACACTTATGCATATATTTCATACATATGCACCATACATACTTCTTCTTGGATAAAAAAAACTATCTTACATATATATCTGTATCCAAACAAATAACTCTATAAGTCGGCTTGTAATAAAAAATGATATTTAACAATATATGCAAGATTGGATTCAAACTGTCACTCAGGTCCAGAAGTCTACTCGGGTGATAAACTGTCACTTGGGCAATACTGGTCACTCGGGCAATGATGATCACTTGGGCAACACTGATCACTCGGGACTTTGCATAATGCTTGTTGGCTCGGTCGACATAAGATGACTAAGTGTTTTGACACTAATTGACAATATGTCTTGCCATAAGGTCTACAATCTCAACTCAACATCCATTCATAAGGACATGAAAACAAATCAAAACACAAAGATAAAAGACACCACACACAAAAGGGGTTAGTACTAAAAAAACTCCAAATCAATTAGTAGAGGAGACCTTGATCGAAAAATGTCTCATCCACTAATATCATACTTGGAAATATATTGCAAGAGAATAAATGATTTACATATAAAGGGAAATAGGATCACCAAATATGATACAAAACTCCATGATATAACCACTAGCATAGCTATAAGAGCATTGAAAGAAAGAGTGAAAGACCATGAATCTAACGAGATAGCAAGTCATGTTATGCTAGGTGATACATGGGAAGAGAGGAGAAGGATAAGAGTAGAAGGATTTTCAAGTTGTGTTAAGCTAGTTCTATTCATCTTAAAGAGAGAGAAAGAAGAATTTATGGCCTATCAAGATGTGTTATGCTAGTCAATTCCCCTTTAAAAATTTGCGCACAAGGGTGACTTTGAAAATGTTTTGCGCATATGGGTGGCTTGAAAATATTTTGTGCATAGGGGAAGCTTAAAAACAAACTTGTGCATAGTGGAGGCTTAGGGATAAATCTTATTGATAAAATTTTCTCCATGTGAATCCATGAAAAATGATCAGGCCTAAGGAAATCATTGTCTCCTTAGGGATCAAAAATAAAAGGCGATTAATCCTAAGGAAAGCATTGTCTCCTTAGGGATAAAAAAACAAAAATATTCCTAATATACAAGGGAGGTTGCATGTATTCCCCCCTCATTATGATGGAAATATAGGTGGAATCATAAGGAAAGATAACAAGGACACCTACTTCCAACAACAAGGAGATACCCTTAAAGCAACAATATATGCCATAAACTTAGCAAAGAGTGATAATTGTTGTGACATAAGAAAATAGATAATCATGAAAGGATAATCCGCTTGTGGGAAGATACCCTTGAAAGGAAGAGATCTTGGTTACAAGAAATCTACCTTCAAGAAGAGTTATTGGAAAAAGATAACATCTTCAAGACAAAGAAGGGAAGAGAACAAGAATGCACCCTTTCAACTCCTATTTCTAGGTGAAAAAGGGATTCTTGATGAAGGATGACATACTTTAAAAAACAAATTAAGGGAGATTTCTTATTATGAACATAGGTTTTCAAATAAAGAAGAGGTTTTGATCAAAGATACACACCTCTTGTATAAGAGTGAATCCCAAATTGAATCAACTATGCTTTATAATAAAGGAATGTTACATGATAAACGAATGCCACTATACTAAGGAAAGTAGATCCTTAGAAAAGAAAGGATATGGAAAACATGATTGCCCCTCAAGTGGGAAGGAAATATATAAAACATGGTTTTCACCTTTAATGATAGTCATTTTATAATGGACATACAATTCTAAGAAAAATAAATTGTAAACCAAAGAATTCTCTTAATGTAAAACAATCATATTTACGCTAAGAAGACATCACATTATAAAGTAAGAAAGTCATCAAGGAAAGAAATGGAAGATTATTTTGTGATAAAAATTCCCCTTTGAGGAATGAAAAATATTGTTAAGCAAAGATGTAAGTATCTTGCGTGAAACAAAGTATTTCATTTGTAAATATTGCTTATGGATTTGATTGTGTAAGTTTTTTTGGATCAACATTTTAGATCACACTTTGTAATCCATCATCACGATGAAAGAAAGAGAGCATCAAGAGAAAATAAGATAAATAGTAGACTCAACAAGCTAAAAAGAGGAAGAGGACATATTTTTATCTTGTTGAGTTTGCTACTTATCTTATTTTCTCTTGATGTTCTCATTCTTTCATCATGATGATGGATTATAGAGTGTGATCCAAAATATTGATGCAAAAAACTTACACAATCAAATCTAGAAGTGATATTTATAATTGATTTCATGGATTGTGGAAATATACTAGCTCTCAAAGTATTTCATACCAAAAATATTTTTTAATCATGAAATAATACCAATCCATCAAGAGATGAAGAAAATAAAGGAGAAGGAATACAACATTATATCCACTTAGTTATCAAGCCAATTGTAAAAGATATGCACTTAACAAGGAAGATATTGAAAGAAAGATAGTAATCTCATTAAAGAGAAATATCATGATCAACAAGTCCGTCCATGGAAGGACATCATAGTACAAAAAAGATGATCAACAAAGAGATAATGGATCCTTAGAATAAATATGAGAACTTGTCCCCCAAGTGAGGAAGCAAGGAGGATTTCCTATTATGATGCCCTTAATGCATAGTATGCAAAGAGCCTTGCATAATGGAGAAAACATAATAGCAAAAAGGGAGATGAAAAAGGTATATTTTTTATATCAAGAAAATTTAAAAGATCCGGTGTTAAACAAAGAAGACATCTATCTACCAAATCTTGAACAAATTGTCTAAACTCAACACAATCAGCAAGAGAATTTTTGTTACTATGATGAAACAAACATAGAAATTAACCATTTATATAGGCCTTTTATTGTTCAAAAATTTATTTAAGTGAATTGAATTCGTGAATTACATCTAATTATCCAAAAGCTTCTTTTAGCCAAAGCCATGTGGTCATCAAAAGGTTGCGGAATAATTGTTGGTTTTGGAAAAAGAATGTCAAGGAGAGGTTTTGGTTGAGATGAGGAAGGTAAAGGGTTATCTTGAGGAGTAAAACCTAGATCACATGTAGTGCTTTGTGAAGGAGGATCAATAGGGACCTTAATCCTTTGTTCATTAATACCAATTCCTAAGCCCTTATATCCTTATTGAGTAGTGATATCATATCCCATGTTGTAATTAGCTTTTAATGTGGAGGGTGTAGGAGGTTGATCTTGAGATTTATGAAAATGTGTTGTATAAGGAGGAATGTGAGGAGGAATATTCTCTTTAGGAGGTGCTCCATCATTATTCCTACCATATTTAGGTGGTGAACAATAAGAAGGCTTATCACGATCTTCTTGTCTACTCAATATTATTGGAGAAAAATCATCAAGGAAGTGTTTCAGACATCAGGATTATGGATAATGATTTGATAAAAGGAGGATTTCTTAAGATCATCCAAGGATTTTCATAATCTAGCTTCTCTAAGATTATCCATTAAAGTAGGTTGAGGAAGAGGTAATATAGGTCTCACTATAATGGAGTCATTAGGAGCTAGATGAGGATTAGAATTAGGAGGAGTTATATTATCCTTAGGTTGATGCACAAATACCCTTATGTAATCCCCATATTCCATACATTTTGTTAAAATTTTAATGATAAAAACACATGAAAATTTGATAAGAGATTTGAACTAATCCTTGTAAGGAAGAATATATTAGATAACCTCATAAGTACATATGCAAGGGTACCATGAAGGAGTAAATGAAGCCTGCTAATGCGATGTGTAAGGAATGCCAATTGGAAAATCTAACTAAATCTATCTACAAAAGTAAGACTTATTCTTCGGGTGGATTTTTAGACTTGGTACACATTAATTTATGTGGACCTACTAGAAAAAGAAGTAATTATGGAGACAAATACTTTATTCTATTCATTTATGATTATTCAAGGATGATGTGGGTTGCATTTTTGTAAGAAAAGAGTAAGACATTTGACAAATTCAAGATCTTTAGAGTTGTGGTTGAAACTAAGACATGTATGAAGATGAAATGTTTGAGATCTGACAGAGGTGGAGAGTTTAAATATAGATAATTTGATGCATACTAGGAAGAGCATGAAATAAAGAGATAGATGTCTAGTTCGCGGACCCAACAGTAGAATGGAATTGCAAAGAGAAGAAATAGAAAAATTCTTGACACTGCAAGGACAATGATGATTGCAAGAAATTTTTCACAGATCTATTCGAGAGAAGTTGTTAGCATTGTTGTTTACACACTTAACTGAGTTCAAAACAAGAATGGTACTAGTAAGACTTGTTATGAGCTTTGGTATGGTCATATTCCTACTGTGAAATATTTTAGAATATTTGGAAGCAAATGTTACATTAAGAGAGATGAAGATTTAGGAAATTTTGATCCTAGAAGTGATGAAGGAATATTTCTTGGTTATTCTACAAAGAGCAAAGCATACAAATGTTACAATCATAGATTGAGAAAGATAATTGAGAGTACTAATGTGAAAGTGGATGAAAGTTTTCAGAAACCAGTAAGATCTTGCAATTATGAATCAAATGAAGAAGAAGGAAGTCAGATTGTCCAAGCACATAATAATAATCAAATTCAAAATGGATTGGTAGAACACAATTAAGAAGTTGAAGATGAGGAAGATTTGGAAACACAAGAGTCAGCTACAAATGCAAATCCAAAGACTCCAAGGTATGTAAAGCTAAATCATTCAGAAAATCAGATTATTGGTGATAGAAACAAAGGTGTTCAGACTAGAGGAAGAATTGCTAGAAATAAAATTTGTTTGATTTATAAGATTGAACCTAAAGATGTTGATGAAGCATGCAAAGATGAAAGTTGGTTCAAAGCTATGGAAGAATAATTGGAACAAATTGAAAAGAATAAGACATGGATTCTTTTTCCTAGACCTATCGACAATAATGTGATTGTTACTAAATGGGTATTTAGAAACAAATTGAATGAGGATGGTGAAGTGATTCGAAACAAATCCATACTTGTTTGTAAGGGATATTCTCAAATGGAAGGTATTTATTTTGAGGAGAATTTTTCTCCTGTTGCTAGAATTGAAGTTGTTATAATGTTTCTTGCATATGCTACTTACAAGAATTTTAAAGTATATCAGATGGATGTTAAGTCTACATTTTTGAATGGAGAGTTGGAAAAAGAAGTCTACATTGAGAAACCAGATGAATTTTCCTTGACTAGTAAAGATGACATGGTTTGTTGATTGAAGAAAGATTTATATGGACTAAAGAAAGTTCCTAGAGCCCGGTATGCAAGGTTAGACAAGTATTTATTGAAGATTAGTTTCAATAAAGGTATTGTTGACAATAACTTGTACTTCAAAATTGTTGATGATAATATTTTGATTCTTGTAGTCTTTGTGGATGATATAATTTTTGGTGGAAATGACAAGCTAAGTAAGGAATTTTCAGATGAGATGCAAAAGGAATTTGAGATGTCTATGATAGGTGAGATGAAATTCTTTCTTGGACTGCAAATTACACAAACAGATAAGGGTATTTTCATTTCTCAGTCTAAGTATGTGAAAGAATTGTTGAATAAATTTGGTATGGAAGATTAAAAACCTATTGGTACTCCTATGATTACTAGTTGTAAATTGAAAAAGATTGATGATACACGTAATGAAAATAAGATTAGATACAAATCAATGATGGGGGGAATGTTATACTTGACACAAAATAGACTAGACATTATGAATATTGTTTATATTGTTGCTAGATTTCAATCATAATCGAAGGAATCACATGTTGTTATTGTTAAGAGGATATTCAGATACTTGAAGGAAACATTTGATTATGGTCTATGGTATAGTAAAGATGATGATTTCAGATTGAGTGCATATACTGATGTTGATTGGGAAAGTAATGTCGATGAAAGGAAGAGCACTAGTGGTGGCGAAATTTTTTTGTGCAAGAGATTATTTTCATGGGCAAGTAAGAAACAAAATTATATATCGCAATTTACTATTGAAGCTCAGTATGTTGTTGTTACTGTTAGCTGTACACGAATGACATGGATGAAATAAATGTTGAAAGATATTAGAGTGAGTATTGATGAGCCTATTGCTATATATTGTGACAATTCAAGTGTTATCAATATTTTAAAGAACTTTGTCTTGCATTAAAAGAAAAATCATATTCCTATCAAATATCATTTCTTAAGAGATGAAGTCAGTGAGAAAGAATTCAGATTGGAGAGTGTATCTACAAAAGAGAAGATTGAAAATATGTCCATGAAGCCCTTGCCAAGGGATACATTTGAGTATCTTTGAGGTAAGATCGGGGTATTTTCCCCTCATGATCAGAGCTACAGATGCATTTAGATGCATCATTCTAGTGTGATTACAGAGCTATCATTATTCTGGATTGATGTTTTGGTGGCTTCTCCTTATGGGGAGTAGTGTGTGGTATGTATTTCATGAGCTGTGTTATTCAGATTTTTGGATTCTATGACTTAGTGCATACATGTGCCTTTGCCATTGATGTCAAAGGGGGAGAGATTAATGTGAAAAATAACTGATCTTTGAGGAGAGATATTATGTATGAGGGAAATATTGTAAAGTAGAGATATCATATTGTGGATATTGTTGTTGGTATTGTTTCTTTGTACATTGATTGAATTTTTCACATCACATGTTTCCATTAGTGCCAAAGGGGGAGATTGTTGGATATTGTTGAGATGTTGTTCATTATATGCATATATGTTGTCATTAATGTTTTATCATTGATGTCAACATACTTCTACTGTTGAAGACAATGTTTCTGGTATGTTCAATGAGGTTGAATTGCTTGGTATAGATACTACACAAAAGATCTACAATTGCAATCATACAGTTGTGTTATGAGATGTCTGTATTTGATGCATGTCAGTTCGTAGATGTTAGAGTGATGATTTGAGAGAGCTATGATTGATTTACCAGTCTTTGGTATTTTGGTTGTTTAGGAAGAGACAAAGTTTTAGTGTTTGGATCGGTATGGATCGGTATTGAAGAGTTGTTGGTTGCTAACCTGGTAGTGAGTTCGGGGCATGCATATGTGTCCTCAACTTGATTGGTTCATGATTTGGATACTGGAAAGATATATTTCTTGAGTAACAGAGGTTGTAGTTATTATTTTTGATGAACAATGCAGAGATGGATTTAGATCTTGAGTTCATGATGATGCTAAGGTTGCTAAGATACTTAATGTTGCATGTTGATGTTTCTTGATCGTGTTGTTGGTTCACATTAGTAAAATTAATTGGGTTGCATGATTTTCATGTAACGTGTTGGTGTTCTTCATTTGGTCTTAGTTGACCTCATGATGTAACGTGTTGCAAAGGTTAAGAGTGTGATTTGTGGATCTGAACATGTTCAAGGTTGTTGATATGGATCATTGCAATGTCTTGGCCGACATTCAATGGATCACATTGAGGATTGAATTTTAATTTATTATTTTGTTTCAATTAGGTCCCTGGCTGATCATTTGAAGTTGCAAAGTAAAACAAAAGTGTGAGAATGTATGGATAGATGTAATAATTGATTTACATGATGTTTTATGAAGAGGTATGAGTGAAATCTTAAATAAGTTAGAGATTTATGCACTTCATTGGAACTATTTTGACATAACAAATTCTATCTATCAGTTTGTGTGTTTGGATTGTAAGTATTCTTTGATCTGTGATCAGATTATTGTTGTAAGGCAGTGAGCCTTCTTGTAATTGTGTTTGAGCAGTGAGCTCTAGGTAGTGTGCCTAAATGCAAGTGCATTCCCATTTTTAATACTCCTAACAGGGTACAATATTTATCACTAAGTGTATTCATCTTGTGGGTTCCATCCCCACTGTAGTTTTTCCCCTAACAGGGTTTCCACATAAACAATCTTGGTGTTATGTGTTGCTATTGTGTTGAGATCTTTCTTTCATGTTTATCATTTAGATCTGAGGTTAAAGTATATAAGTTGGTTAAATTTTAATGATATTGTGGCACAATTGATTCACCCCCCCCCTCTCAATGTCCCCTTTGAGTGGACAAGATTGATTCTTAAGATTGAGTGGTCATGATATCAAAACCTTTTGGTGATCCATGTGCTTTCTTTCCTCTTTTCCCATTGGTTTATTGATTTTTCATAATGTATTGGTAGGTGAGGGATATTAGAATTTAACTAATCCAGAAGAAGTAATTACTTTATCCATGATTGATTTATTGAAATGAATTTAATTAATTGATGAACTATGTAATTAGATGATTAATTCAATTACCTAGTTATTTGATTCATTGATTTTAATTAATCCAAAATGGCTTGTATTTAATTGATGTTTTGTTTGACCATTTTTAGGTGTATACACCCGAGTGCCAGACCTAGGCAAAATTGTCAAATTAGGCCTAGTTTCAAATTACCAGTCAATTATTGAGTCACTTGTTCCAAAACAAACCTACCTAAGTTTTGGATATGTTAAATAAGGCCGAAATGGGTACTCAAAATTGATTTTACATTCTAGAGTATGAGGTTTTCATAAAAAATTATAACCAAAAAAGCCTATGTGAAGGGCCACAAGAGAGTAAGGTGGGTTGTGAAGGAAAGCCTTATGGTTGAAGTGTTTAAGATGCGTGTAGGGTTTTGTGGGATTCTATTTTTCATGATGATCATGTGTAAGGACTTCCAAGTATTAGATAAGATTTTATGTTTTTGATTTCCTAATTGGGTTGTTGCCAAGTATGCTCCAAGAGCACCAACAAGCATGATTGTGTAAACTCTTCTTTGAGTTTTTGAGAAACATTTGTTAGGATTAACAAGGAAGAAATAAAAATTACATGCAGAAATATAATCTATAAAAGAGAATAATAAACCAAACCAGAAGAGAACACAAGACACAAATATTTAACGTGGTTCACCCAATCCCTGGGCTACGTCCACCAAACAACAAAGTCCAATATTATTCTTATCTAGTGATTACAATCAGATCACAATGCGCAGATCCCTCGCAGCTCAATACCGCCATAAAACATACAACATAATGATAAAAACCTAACCCTAAGCCAATTTATACAAAATTTATGCCGCTTTAGGGTTAGAACATGTCGATCAAGAAATTGGCCGAAAATAAGACTCAAAAATTTTTTCTCGGGGGCTCTGCCCCTAAACCCCCGCTCGGGCTAATGCCCCGAACCCCACACCTTGTAGAAAGGTAAATCACTTTCTTGACCTGTCACCATAATATAACAACATTGTATTTTTCCTACTTACCATTGCATCAATAGAAAGATGTAAAAGTGTGTAGGTAGGTCTATATCTGATATGTCTTACAAGATAGTGCAACCAGAGCATGCATGCAAGCCCAATTTTATATCTTTTAATACCCCTATTGTTTGGACAAAAGTTCCATCTAATTGGACAACCCCTTTAGTCATAGGTTCATATTATATGCCTAGAAGGTCAGCTACCTTCTTGGGCATGACAGACCTACTAGCTCTCGAATCTATCATGCAATTGTGAACTAATTTATCTCTAATGATTAAAGAAAGATAAAAGGGAGGTGGTTTGAATTAATCACTTGAATTTTCATCCTTTTTGGGTTGTACTAGGCTGGTTGAAGCTGATACTCCACTTGTTATTGTTGATCACTTTGATTTTATCATAGTTTCTAGCTCTTTTTATAGCAAATCTTGTTGAGGTGGAATTGAGAGGGGATCCCACATGGATACTGTAGACACCCTAAAATGGACAGGCTTGCGACTTTACTTTAAAAACACTAATTTTCATCTATTAATTAATGGTTTTTTAATCATTTATTAATCATCTATTTTCTTCTAAATTCATTCCTCAAATCATCTAATCCAATTCCCAAAATTAATTAAATAATTAATTCAATTTAATTAATTAGCTTTAATTGGTTAATTATCATCAATTAATTAATTAAACTCAATTTCCTATAGTTTAAATTCAAAT